>JANFOE010001504.1:0-229829 GCA_025667525.1 Glebionis coronaria | reverse complement strand
TTTGACCCATTACCTGATATAACCTGCCTATTTCGACCAGTTCGTATTATTCATGATAGAACATAAAGCTTATAAATGAACTTATAAATACATATTTGTGCCTACTAACTATTTTATGTTATTTTACTATAGGCTTTAGGCAAGGAGTTCATGCGGAAGAGAGATTGGTGTTAATAAAGGTAATATATTTTCATGTTCAAGTATCGAAAATTTTATAAGCAAAGTTGTCCCCTGACATATCCGAAGACGAATGGCTTCAAGGACATGAACATAATTAAGAATCACCGTAGAAGTTTCAAGGATATGATGTTCAGTAGCTGCAAAAAATTCAGGTTGTATATGTTTTATATTTTTTTTCATCTTTTTTCACTTGGTGGTGATAGACAAGAATAAAATAGCCGAACAATATAAACCGACTTCATCGGAACAGAAAGAGTACATAGATACGTATGTTAACTTAATTTAGTTACTATGTATCATATAATATACTTTCATCAGGTAGCTCGCACACGACCTATGCGCATCACCAATATGGGTAGTGAATAGTGATACCACATTTCTGGGTAGGATCCATCACTAATGATGCCTCCTGTGTAGCTTTAGGAGGGGCTTTGTTGATGCAGGTATGCCGTTTGCTATTTGTAACTATAGTCAATTAAATGTAGCGAGACAATTAAAGGATTAATATAAAAGAAAATGTTAACTTTATTTATGCAAAGGAGAGTTATTGGGAGGTCTTTACATAGGCATCAATATGACACATATGTCATGTTTTACTTTTACTGATGGTAGTATTATATGCAGGTTTTTCGATGTAGTCCTTCAACTTATGGTCACTTTCATCGCCCAAAATGTGTAGCAAAGCTGCTACGGTAGGACAATGAAGCTAAGCCACACGCTGTGACAATCCGTCAATTTCAGGTCGTTATTTTAATCTCGACTATTACGTATTACGTGTTTACTTTAATGGGAATTTTAGATTATCGGCGAACCGAGAAGGTTATGACTTGAAACTTAACGTAAAAATGTCGTTTCGATGAAAACCGACAAGAAAGACATTAAGTATCGATAATATATTCTCAAATTTATCATATGAATGATTTTATTATATTTATTTTTATTTCTCGTATTTTACGTTTTAACGAATGACGAGAACTACGAATGATCGCGATACCGACGGATGCCCAAAAATTTACGTTTTATTATCGATTGTCTCGATATTTAATATTTTGACGTTTTCGATTTAATTACGTTTTAAGTCGTGTCGAAGTGATATTATTATTTTTAAGAAGCGTTTTAACTTAAAAAAAATAAAAAAAATAAATAAATTATTTTTACGAAACCCGAGTCCCGTAAATATTTTCAAAACTTATTATTGACATTTTCTACCCTTAGAATTTATTTAATTGCATTTTAGCCCAAAAGAATGCTTAAATGACAAATTATGCCCCCACACCCACTATATAAGCATTTTCCACTAACCAAAATCATTATTTCTTCATTTAAATTTTCACACATCAAACTTTCTCCCCACCTCATTTTTGCCGTCCACCTTAAGCCACGAAAACACCCTCAAAAATCAATTTCTACTTTGATTCATTAAAAACTAATCAATGACCCATTAATGGTTTTGAAAGAGGATCATTATGGTATAAATTTTTCCCACATGCATTCACTTTATTTTTCTTTTTAATTTTTGGTAAAGAACATGTGTTTGATCCATTTTTATGTTTATGTATGTTGTTAATATTATTATATTTGAGTGGGGTTGTTGTTGCATGTATAATTTTTTATACTTGATTTTTATGAGATTTAATTCAAGGGTGTTAGAGGTTAGATGATTTGTTGTAAATGATTGATAGATGATATTAGGAGTATATAAAATGTTAAAATGGGTCAAAATATTGATTTGACATGATTTCTAAAAATGTATTTTGGGACAGCAGCTTATAACAGATTATTTCGTGGGTTTAAGATCTGAGATAGGATTATATTATTTTATATTGTTGTAGTAATCTTCAAGACGCTCGTTTTGCCGCTTGAATGAGCTTCTAAGTCATTACGAGCGAAAAGTTATGCTACTTTTAGTATTTGTGTACCGGGAGACGGGTATCGGCACAATCCGAAATTGTTGTCGATATTTGGATCGAATCTCGGGGACTGTAGAATGAGTTTTAAAAATGTTCAAGGACTGATGTTGGAGTCTAAACCTCAGGTCATGAGTGTATTTTCAAACCCGAGAGTCGGTTTTATAAATGGAGTTGTTTAAATATGTCAAAATAGTTTACGAGTTTAAGACGTAAATCTGTCCGGTTTTTACAACACGAAGATGTGTCGGGCAGAAGGTCTTAGAAGTAATATTTTTGAATGAAATTTGAACTGAGTCTTAATCATATTATAAGTGAGTTTGTGACCAAGTTTCATTGAAATCGGACAAGTGTAGATAGGGTAGATTGGTGTGTACATTCGGAGTGTACATGCTGATTGGTATTTTGGACACGTAGTTCAATAATTATGTGGCGTGAGTTGAGTATTTGCCATTGGACATGGTGATTTACTCAAGTGTTAAGTCATTATATAAATGACTTAGTTACTGGTCCGAGGGAAGTAAGATGAGAATTTGACTTGCGTTGACTTGGCGTCTTATGACGGGTCAATGTCAAGAGAAAAAATATTTAAAAGAATAGTGTTGAATAAAAGGGTATTGTAATAACACTTGTATTATTTTTTTTCGGGATTGTCTTGGTTTTGTAGTTTTGATTTTTATATTATTTAAGTATGATTTATACTTAAGTCGATTTTTAACGAACGCACCTTATTTGGTAGGTTGCGGTTTTCGTGTTTAAACGGGCATCACTAATCGTCGGCGATCGTCTCATTACCACTATTGGCTAAGGTGAGTCTATAGCCTCTCTTTTAACATGTTTACTTGTTTTATAAACCCACGAGGGGGATAACATGCTTGTTTTTATTAAAATAAAAGGGTACAACGATAAGTTGAGGAAACTCTACTTATTGGAAAAGTATGGGTGCAACGAGAAGTTGTGGAAACCCTTATTATTGGAAAAGTAATTATTATAAATGAAGGGTGCAACGAGAAGTTGTGGTAAACCCTCTTTGTTTTAAAATTGAACACAAGGAACATGACTGTATGCTTAGATGAAATTTATTGCATAAGTTAGTTTTAGCCTTAAAAGACCCATGAATCGTGAATTGTTAATCGAAGTAACGCTAATGCTATGGATAGATCTATCGGGGTGACGCCCAGTCCGGTCGCGATTAGCTCTCGCGTGGTGTTGTGATGCACTAGTAATGAAACATCGGATGCATTGTATAAGAGAAATATACGCACTTGGCTAGGTGTGTTGGGCTGAAATAATATATGTTAACGTTCAATGTCACGAGGCTTATGTAATGAAACCGATAATTATGTCCGTACAACATAATGGTATTTCGGTAAATTATTAACCATGGAAGGTTATTTTGAATACTTGTGTTCTCTTTATTTAAATTTAAACTCTATAGATTCACTCGGCAAATTTTGCTGACTTTTTAAGCATGTTTTATCTCAGGTCCATATAGAAGGCACTCGAGGAAGGCGGTTTCGTGAAGCTTGCATATTTGAAATGTTTTGGCCCGCTTTTCTAAAACATATCCATTCAAATAACTTTTATCATTTATAATAGTTTGTAAACTTTTGAATCATCTGGGACCGTGTATGAAATTATATTTAATTATAAATGAAAATGAATGGATGTTTATTAAAACGTCTCGTTTTGAGCTGTTTTCTATGATTTATGAGATTGAACCATGATAGTAACACCCAATGACCCTTCCGCTGTTATGACTGAAATTGGGGGTGTTACACACGCTCTTCAAAGTCTATTGCTGGGGGGATCCTCTCATGTGTCTTGCTCACAAATGTGTCGCCTGTAAGCAAACTATTAAACAAAAATGTGGAAGAAATGTGATTTGTTGTTTGCAAGCGATGTCCAACCTCATACCACAAGAGATGTATACCTATGTATTTTCTATTTTAGTGATTGCTATGAAGGGATCACAAAAGGCTTTGAACTTTCCAAGTAGTAGAATGAATGAGTCGTTCCCCAAGGAATGCTATTCCTTTTATCTCCCGGTTCTCATTCCATGATCTAGGACCTCCAAGTAGTGTGGAATACCGATCGCAAACACATGCTATTTCCACATATAAACATCACTGTACAATACAAAAAAGATCAGGTTTGCAAAATTCATGTCTATTGTTACTTGCTTTATACCATGGTTTCGTATTGTACAGATCATTTTATTAATGTTACTCAAGAAAACACAAAATCTGTGGAAGTTGGAAAAACCTTGGACATGACTTATTTGGTCGCGTATATGAAACTAGTGGCAAATTTTCTTGGCCGTACAATGTTTACTCGGATTACCAGTTATTTGAGAATCAGGTTAATGCTACGCCTTGTCTATTTTTTGAGACTAACTTTCTTTAAAGATTGATTTATAGATAAATTTATTAGACTCAGACACGAAGAACTTCATTGCAGCTCTACAAGTTAATAAATTGACTGAGAGAGCTGGCGTTTTTGTTGGTGTTTTTTCATGTAAGCATATTTTGCTAAAATATTTGTCCGTAGTAAGAAAGTGGTGGGAAAACGGGTGGGTTCGTAGAGGTTAACCGGGTGGGTCCGTAGTAAGAAAGTTCCTATTTTGTTTCAGTGTATGCCTTAAACCAACCATGGGGTGGAAGTTGAAGGCTTGATGCATCAGTGATCTGGTTGAACCTTTCTTCTTGAGCTACCAGTAGGGTCTAACGGTACATGTTCTATGATTATCAATCCAGCTTATGGGTATATTTTAATAACAAATAATATATATGTTTTGAGTATCCAAACCATGTGACTTAATAGCAGCTATTATCACTAATAATGATTACCTAGAAATATTGAATAAGAATAACAGTGCTTATTTATTATTTAGTTTTAAAGGTTTAATAAGCTCTTAAGGGCGTGTTTGGCCATGAATCATGAAAGGTATTAATTGGGTTGCGATCAATGTGTTAATAGATCAATTTTCCAAGGTTTTCAAAGTTTAATTGGATTTACAGTTTATCCTTGGCATATCTATGCTTAAGTATATATAATAAGTATAACTCATAAGGTGAAAATGACGACTTACGAACTTTTCCATAATGATAAATATGTTGTTTATAATGTCTAAAAAATTTTGAAGTTTTGATTTTTTGTACTATTATGCAGGGAGTAAGAGTGAAGAATATGGGTCGACCCGGTTTCATTTTTAGTAAGAGTGAAGAATATCATGCCTGATGCTAAGTAATGGTAAGTGTTGCTTCCTAAATATTGTATGTATGGCTTATCTTTGTCGTTCTACTATAAAGGTGCTGGTTTTGTTCATACGGACCCTAAACGCAACTGAGACCTATATTCTTTTATGCATTCTTTGACCCATCTGGTTTCTAAATATGAGCTCTTATGTTATCAACTTTAACACATTGATTAATAATAGAAGAAGCATAAGTCTATAATTCATGCCTACATGCAAATAAATTAAGGTTAAGGAAAGAAACATATGTTTTCAAACAGGCAAAGTCGTATAATGTGTTAGAAATGATTCTTGGTATGTAAGGATGTGCCGCTTATTCCACCTTAGAAAAGTTGATCTTGTCCTTACTTAATTTGGTATGCACATTGGAATTGCTGGAATGATGACGCTTTTGTTCATACTGGGCATGACCATTTTGAAGGTTTGCTGATATGTGTTTGCAGAGACATGTTATAACACTCAATAAGGAGGAGCTGATTCAAGGATTTCGATAAGAAGGTGAATGAATCACTAAAGGTAAAGTATATATGTATTTGATTAGCGAATTTTGCTGTATAGTGTCTCTGTATAGGAGTTGTATTTTTGGGACGGAAAATTCACACTTGATCCGAGTGAGTATGCATCAACTTAGCTAGATTACAATTCAAGCTTTTAAAATATTATATATTGACATAAAATTCACATCATCAATTCCTCGGCTGGAAGCAGCAAAATTTGTTGTGATCAAGTACTGTTATAGGTACTCTTGCAAAAAAAATTGATGTTGGTTTGGTCATACTACCTATACTGATGCAAACAATATTCCTGTCAGTTGCAATGGTGGTGGCAGCGGCAGGTATTCCAGACCTCCACCTAACACGCATTGTGTTTAGATTTTTTGGTCGTCTGCTTATGCTTCATATTTTGTGTCTTATTCAAACTTTTCGTCTTATATAAGTTCATCATATGAACGTGCCAAATAAGTCACAAAAACTGAGCTTATGAAACATAAGCTCAAAACCAAATAAGCTACTGCCGGCTATATAAGCCGAAACAAACACCCCTACATAATATCAACTATCAATAGTATATTTAAAAGAAAGTATATTTAAAATAAATATAAAAATGAATAATCTAATATTAGTGTGAATGAAAACATTTAGTTTAAAAGCTATTGTCATAACTCACCCCTAATTTTCTATAACCAAAGATCAACACTGAGAAAGACCAGGCGTACACGTGTAGATTTTGATAGGAACCATAAGCATTGGTCCAGTTCAACTTTTCTCTCCAATTGTTTAAACAATGCTATCTTCTATGTATAAATTTTCTACTCAAGTGTTGATACTAACTATTTGGCGGACTTCATTTTCCTCTAATTTACCATATTTAGCTTATGAGGATTATACTTTATGAGCGACTAAGAAATTTTATTAAGGCTTATAGCAAGAAGCTAGAGCATTTTTGACGATTGTATTACAGTAAAAGCTTAGCTGCAACAAATCAGGCGATACATTTTGACATCTTTTTTGACGATTGTATTACAACATCTCTCGCTCTTTTAGCATACTATGATGTTCATGCGGATTTCCGGACGTAATACGGTTAAAATATTATATTTGTACCGTAAGATTCTTTCTTTTAGTACTAAACTGATTCAGGAGTTGGATACACTAAAAAAATACTTCATAAGGCTCTTCCAGTTTTGACCCGTTTGAGTGATTTCTTTCTTGACCAACTTCTTGTGATATTTACCCATTTTGACCGTTCATAAGAGATAATTCAAAGTTTTGTTTAAGTATTATGTTATCAAGTATTCTATTGAAAAATATTCCTATTGTGATGGTCATTCAGTTAAACGAGTCTCAAGTTACTTGATATGTGGGTTGGATGCATAAAATAAAGTTTTACAGGTCATTCAGTTATATGATTGATGATACATACAAATGAGGGGAGGGAAAATAAAAATTTAACCCCGATAGAGTCGTCTTGATAGCTGGTGCAACCGCGACTAACGAGCCTCCATTTTGGCTAATCCCGACGACACATTGTTGTTCCCAACTCCTTATTATCAAGGGTAGGTTACCTTTTCCAACAAAAAGTCTTAAGACTTTGTTGACACTTGATTAAATGTTCTATAAGATAATGTTTACAAATTGTGCAAGATTTTTTAAGTTTTTCTCCTTCAATATTACAGATTCGCTAGAGATTTAAGATGGAGAACTGGTGTACAAATTATTCCAATTCAATGTGAAAGCTCAAACAATTTCCAAATAACTACTGAAGCCTAGCAGCATATGATCATGCAATATTAATGAACATCACAGTGAGAGTTGTACTTATCACAAACCCCTCAAACCCGTTGGGCCCAACCATTCAACACAAGGTCTTAGAAGTGATCCTAGACTTTTGTACTGAAAAGCACATTCACCTTGTATCTGACGTAATACTCAGGTTCAACATTCTACGCAGATGAATTTGTTAGCATAGCAGAAGTGCTTGAATCAAGAAACTATAAAGACTCAGAAAGATGTCACATTGTTTACAGTTTATCAAAAGACCTTGGTCTCTAAACATCCAACTGTCGATAACTCTACGACATGGCAATACGAGCATCAGTGGAGCTAAGCATTGGCCACATTGGCACGTGCCACATATTGATTCTACATCTGAAAGGTAAATGTGATATGTAAACAATTTACTTATTTAATTTTATCCTTCATTGATGCGTACTCTATATTCAGTGTATAATATGGATTGATAATAATAAGGTTAAGCGCACCAAACTTGAACAAAAAACAAATATAGCCCAGGTGGTTAAGTATTAATTATACACGTGTTTGTAGCCTTGATTGTTAACGAGCATCCCATGAATTGAATACTTCATTTTTTAGCTTTGTTTAACTTTTGTATTGTTATATGGTTTTAAATAAATTAGTACTATTCAATGTGTTAAATGATATGTGATGAGTTAATTTCAACTAATGAAAGATCGAAGAGATTTTTGTTATATACTGGTCGAAGCAACTATATGTTAAGAATAGTTAGAATTCCAAAAAAATATTAGCGTGCCGCACGTAGTTAAAATATCTTGATCCGTCATTGGATACGAGCCCAACGTATGCTTGAATATAAGCTAAGAATAGTTAGAATCGGAGAAAAAAATTGTTTTTTTCAATGAAACAATCGCTTTTGAAGAGAGAAACTAGAATGAGGAGCGAGAAACAAAATTTGTGGCAATAAATGTAATTATTTCGAAAAAGATAAGAATAGTATAGTCATCTCAGGCTTATATCGATGTAGTCGGAACAAATTCGAAAGTTAATTGTTAAGTCACGAGATAAAATGTACTGTAAGTGTTTAAAGTTAACAGATTTTTTAAAATAAGTTGTCATTGTTTAACTTTTACCTAAAATACAAACGAAAACTTAGAAACAATTAATCTCATAAATAAAAACTTAAACAACAAATACATTATCACGACTAATAATGCAAAATAAAAATAAAAAAATATTTACAAAATAAAAATAAAGTTAAAAAACAACCAGACGTCAAACCCGTCAATCAGACATTACAAACAAATATTTATCAAATAAAAAGATTAAACGACAATAAGAAGTCATGCCCGTCCATCGGATGGGTTTTGCCACTAGTATATATATATATATATATATATATATATATATATATATATATATATATATATATATATATATATATATATATATATATATATATATATATATATATATATATATATATATATATATATATATATATATATATATATATATATATATATATATGTATATATATATATATCTCTATATTATATATAGGTATAATTATGACTTGAAACCACAGTTTCAATCCCAGTCATATCCCAGTCACATCTTTTAACCAATAGAATTTGAGTACTTGCTAAAAAATCTCACTTTTTCCCTTTTTTAAGTCATTTTGGGCGGCCCGCAGTTTTTAAAAATGCGTTTTGTTTCAAAATCGCGTTTTCATACCGTGGGTATAAATAAAGCTATACATTTTTATTTTTTCATTTTTTCCCCACAACTACGGGTGAAAACACACACACGCACCATCCATTCTTCCCTGTGATGTAAACCCTAATCCAAAAAACATAAAAAGAACAATCAATCTTGGATCTTTGCTATTTGATTCAGTTTCAATCCTAACACTTATAAACCCTAATCCATTCTTCAAATCATGTCTCAATCTTAAATCATGTCTCAATCTTAAATCATGTCTGATTCTTCGTATTCGTTTTTTATCTGCTGTATATGGTTTCAATCAGGTTTGTTATTTTATCATGTTAATTTTATCAGTATTAATGTAAAGGAATCTAAATTTATGGATCTGATTTTTATTAACAAAACCCAGACCAAACCATCTTCATCCGAATACCCGTTTCATTCCAAACCCTAATACCACATTGCTCCTTATTAATAGGGTTTTTTTTTTCAAATCTAAAGATCCTTGATAAAACACATCAATAGATTCAATCTCATTAATTTTCTTTTAGTATGCAGGTTATAAAATAAAACTATTCAAGTAAAATTACCAATAAGTTCAATGCGTTTGAAGTTAATTTTCTTATTTTCGCTAGCAATTTAGTATGTTCAAGTGATAATAAGCAATATATAAGCTGTAACAAAAGTCGATAGACTGGAATCAATTTTTGTTATTTTGGTGTTTACAGGACCCATTCAAGTCTTACCAATAAAAAAGATATTGATTTGGAGGACCAGTCGCCAATTTAAACCAGTTCAAACCAAGTCGCCTCTGTTCAGGCCAACGAGGTTTATTACCTTTCAACATGAATTCCAAAAATCTAAAGAGTAAGTTGGTTTGCTTATTCCAGTAAGTAGAGTAAAATAAGCAAAAGTCAGTACCATCTTCAGTTGGAATGCTCATCAAGTATTTGTGAAAAAAAAATGATGCTCTGAGTTGGTCGATTTTGGAATTTGATACGAAACGTAAATGTTAATTTATTGGTCGATTTTGGCTAATTGTTTAGGACATAGATGTAGCTTATTGCTCCCTGAACTAATATGACCTGACTTATGGCATATGCAGGTACCACTCACAATATTGGAGGACATGAGGAGTATGTTTTATACAAGTTGCATGGCGTAGATACAAAAGAGGAAGCACGAGGCAGTGTTGATGCCAATATAGAAGATAGGGATCTTGCACATCAATTTATCTAACTGGTAGCGAACAGTTTGCCCATGAGCGCCCAAAATAATCAAAATAGTTATGTTTATTTTATTACCTTTATAGTTCTTACATGACAGCCCCATGTTCTTTTTTGTAAATTTACATGGCTCACAAAGCTGATACTATTGTGTGTTTTGGAATTATTATGACTGTAGATCAAATAAACACAGCAAGACATGAGGGGTTCTTGAAGAAATTTAAGCTTACCATATGGGCGCACAAAGGTATCACATTGCAGCCCTTAAAGATGCTCTATTTGTATTATCTTACTACTTTGATTATTTTTAAACCCGAATAAACTTTGCTTTGGTTGTAAACAAATTGATCTTCTGATAAAAGTGATAAACAATAGCCAAACACCTTTTTTGCAACTGCTACAACATACACAAACACGCCATTGGCGGTATCACGTAATCAACTGACCATTTTAGGTGATAAGTACTACTTTAGGTGGGAAGAGAAACCCATTTACAGAGTGCTTATATGTTTGCAGATCAAAGAGCTGAATTCATATGTGGCGTTGAAAAAACATAGGTACTATTATCCTTAGAAACTATTTTTTTTTCATCTTTGTATTTTTAGATACATATGATTGTCTGAACACCCTGTTAATTTCTGATCATGTTTTTTTGTGTTGTATGAACTGCAGATACCAAAGCACTCTAGGAAATAAGAGGGTTAAACTATTTGACATGGTAGCAGGTGCCAGTGAACCTATGGCTGAGGAGAATGCACATGTTGCACCAGGTGAGTCTTCAATACCTTTAAGCGGTTAAAGATTCTGGGTTCTAACAGGTTGCATTAAAATTAACATCTCTTGAAGAGCTGGTTACTTTAAAATAAAGATAAAACTTACTTCAAATTGTCCCTTTTTAGCGACTTTCGACCTATCTTTAGCAGCCAAGCCTGATTTCCAGTTGAAATCAATTGACATGGACTTCTCGGGAGATTCTTCAGTTGCCCAGAAACAAGCCACATTCTTGGCCACTCAAGTTCATGGCTCCTTAGACCATATTTATTGGTGCTCTCCAACAACTGGTTGGAGAGAAACAAGACAAAAAAAGAGAGCACAAAGCAATATAAAAAAGATAAAAAGTACAGGTTGGGTTCATGATCTAAGAGTCACAAGATGACCAGTTCGTAGCTCATATCTCTTTCTCTTCCAATTCGTCATCCTTTTAACGTGATTGTATTACTATATCACTAAGCCACATTCATTTTTGTTTAGAAAATTTTATACAGCGTGTGGGCGCAAGTGGCTTTAACACCCCCAAATTTACACGCAGCGGAATACATCTTTGGGTGCTAAACAATGATACTACAACACATAATTTATAAATAACGACTCAAAAAGAGACGTTTTAGATTTATCGTTCCTAAAACATTTGTCAGAGTAGCGTAGTCCCAAGTAATCGTTACCAAAAGATAAGTTAAAACAACATATTGGTTTGTTTTAAAAATGGAACGATAAATAAATCAAAGAGTTTGAACAACAAAAGCAGTGCACAACTTCATTCCCCGTGACCTCCAAGCTTCCACTTCTTGATTACCTGAAATACATGTGAGTAAAACAATCAGCAAAAATGCCGAGTGAATCTGTAGGTTTATGTAATCAATTTGAACACAAGCAAAGATTATAAGTTTGTGGCATGCTTAAAGGCAACAAGCATCAAATAATAATTTGCATCAACAATAATAATTGTATATAACATAAATTGCAATAAGCTCATGGAACCGAGCCCTTAGACACTCCCATATCAGTCTAATAAGACGAGATATTTATTAATTGTCGTTACCTCCAGATTATTGGTACATTGCCGTATACCTGACTTCTCAATACAATATGTCCAAACAGTGTGGAGGTCGGGCCTAAGCTTCTATGACAAGTCCACAAAAACTGAACCGGGACGGCTTCCCCCATAGATCTATTAATTATACTAGCGGTTAACCCATCATAGGTTAATTAACGGTCCATAATTGAGGTTTTAACAAAGGCAATCACTTAATGCAATTTAAAGGCAACCACGGGTCCATTCATAGAGGGACAAAGCATACCATAAAAATCTTGTGTTCTAAGTTTATAAAACATGTATTCCCCCTCGCGGGTTTAAAATCATTTAATAACTAGTATAAAGCGAGGCTATAGACTCACCTTAGCCAATAGTGGTAATGAGACGATCGCCGACGATAGATGATGCCTTTCAAACACGAGAACCGCAACCTATCAAATGAGGTGCGTTCATTAATAATAGACTCGAGAAATAACCCATACATAAGAATATAAAACTTGACTCATAAAATCACGACAAAATCGAGAGAAAACGATACAAGTGATACTATTACACTCTCCTATATTTTCATTTTATTATTCTACGCCTTTAATAAAAATCTGCCGGAACATACCAAATGTCCAAGCCGTTTTCCCATACTTAGACACATCAACTTTTTATGATACCACTCAGAGAACTTACTTACTATATGTATAAAGTCCTCCCAAGAGCCCATCAAAAGATTTTACTTTTAAAGTTCCCTGCCCGACTCATCTTTGAATCACAAAATCCGGACAGTTTAGCGACCTTGACTTACGAAACCATTTTGACCATTCTAAACAACTCCATTTATAAAACCGCCAATTGATTCTAAAAATAGACTCAAAATGCTAAACTTGGAGCCTAAGAACAGCCTTTGAATCATTTTGAAACTCATTTTATAGTCCCCGAGATTCGATCCAAATATCGACAACAATTTTCGGATTGTGTCGACACTCGTCTCCCGGTACACGAAAATCAAACTAGTGTACCTTCCACCTCGTTTGGAGTTGGAAGGCCTACTTTATATGAAATCGAAGCTAACGAAATTCTCTACAACATAATCCCATCATATCATCCTATATTCAGACTTAAGACCCTCGAAAATGGTCTCAAACCTACTGCCCAAAATTGGACATTTAAAAACCATACAAAATCAAGTTTTTGATCAAAACCAACAACTTTTATCATCAACCTAACATCCTAATATCACCATAAACCAATCCTAACACTTGTATCATCATCAAAATAAAAAACCCAAAAATTAAAATTCATCTTTTTAACAAAAACATTGCAATAACATCATTTGATCATCACTAGTAACATATGCATGATCAAAATCTCCACCTAACAATAAAAAAAAATAAAACTTGATGCATGTAAGTAAAAATGGTATCATTAGAATCACCTTTCAAAAATAGGAATAGGACTTGTTTTGTTTTTGGATGGATCAAAGTTGATCATCAAAATTTTTGATGATTGGTGTTGATGGGGTGTATGGCTAAGAAAGAAAAATGGAGGAGGAAGGAAGAAATTTTGGTTGAATGAATTTTAAAATGAAAATGATATAGTGGAAATATTATATATAGTGTAAGGTTAGGGTAGTTTTTGCCAATTTGTGATAGTTTTGGTCCAAAATGTAATAAAATAGTTTAAAAGGGTGGAAAATGTAAATTGTAAATTTTGAAATATTTACGAGACTCGAGTTTCGTAAAAATACTTTTTTTTAAGTTTAAACGCACACGAAAAATAATAATATAACGACTCGATACGTAATTAAAACGATATCGTCGAAAGTATTAAATATCGAAACTATCGATAATAAAATATAAAATTTTTGGCATCCGTCGGTATCGCGATCACTAGTAGTCCTCGTTGCTCGTCAAAATATTAAAATATAATATTTAATATCGGTTTCAACTTAAACCGTTAAACATAATAATATTTAACGTTATAAAATACTTCAAAATAATTGAAAATAGAATTAAATTATGACCTTATTTTTACGGGTTTTACATCCTCACCAACTTAAGGGAGCGACGTCCCGGCGCTCAACTCGCCTCATACACGAGTGGTTCACTACCCGGAAGGATGAGGGCATTCCTTATAAAGAAGTCTTCACGTTCCTACGTGAATCTCGATCCACGATCTCCACTGGTTCTTTTACAAAACGCAACTTGTCGTCAAGTTGTATCTCACCAAAAAGGAATAAATAAATCCTTATCCACCAGTCACCCGTCAAACTCGACACATGAAAATTTTATGAATCACACAAAGCTCGTTCGACGACAAGAATAGATGACATGATTTTCGGGTAAGTCCAGTAAAAAGGAAGGTTGTAATTTAAAGGATATCCATCGGCCGGATAGCCATGGACACACATCAAAAAGAACTAACAAGAAAACATTTTCGTCATCGGAGGGTGCTCACTCGTGGGACCCTACTAAAAAGGTAATACAAAGACACCATCTTACTTTCGCCAACGCACATTAAAGTCTCCATAAACATCGTCGTTGAAAGTAAAAAAAGATATTACATAATATATGTTCTACATGATCGGACGCCATCGGATGATGCCGTCTCAAGTTCTCATAACTTAAGATCATTTGACTGGATCACACACCATATAAGTACATAAAAGAAAAGGTCGAACATAACATCGATTATAGATCTCCATCGTTAATCATCGAGAAAACCTTGAACGAACCATTGATAATAACTACTTGATCTCCAGAGTCTTTCCACTTGCGGTGTCGGCTTCAACATACTCCTCGAGGTTGCAACGAATTTATTTACTCCATTCATTAAGAGATTTGGTCCTCAATCATTCCACAAGTACACACATAAATCCTGGTGACACTTATCGTTTCTTCTTATACACTGCTTCCCAAGATACATTTTAAACTCAGAATAAAATAGTAATCTTCAATACGAGGAACAAAACGAGATAAAAATGACTTCAATAAACGCATAAACGAACAAGATGTGGTAAAATGATTTAAGATTAACGATCGACGAGGGATCTCGAATCACATAACAGTAAAACATAATAATTCCCAATACTCGAAAAATGAGAGCGAAGAAATAATTAAATATTAACATTAAAATAATGTTTGTCACAATTATCCGTCCTGGATTTGTATTACCTTAAAACTCAGTTGAGGTACCTTCTTGATAAAGATGATATATTAAAGTAGGAGTTAAATAGCTTCATAATTTATTTTGGGTTGTCTTAAGAAACTTTGAAAGAATGAAATGAATTTATTAATTAAACTCGTATTGATGGTTACAATTAGAAAATATAATTTCCAAATTAAATCATTATTAGGAATATAAATTAAACCAGAAATTTCATTACATTAAAAGTAAAGTATGATAAGTCAATTAGTTCAAAAGGTAGAACAAAATTTTATTTTTAAACATTAGTTTTAGTTATACAGAATATGATGTAATAATTTGACCTTTTACTTGTGATGGTTATTTCGATAATTGAAAATCATTGGAAAAATATATAAAAGTTCCATGAAAATTTTATAATACGTTGTATAAATACATAAGGGTGTTTATTATTCCAAAATAAATATGGGTTACATTCGGATTTCGAAATGTGACAAGATAACAAACGAATACGAATGGAAATAATAGTCAACAATTAGTACGAAATCAATGGTACAAAAGGGGACGAAGCAAATGTCGTATAAATTCTTAAAGAGAATAATAAAATAAAGGCGTTGATGGTAAGACGATAAGAAATAATAGATTAAACAAGTTGTCAATTTTGTTAGTGCGGTCGGTGGTTCACCAATATCAGCTCGTTAACTTAGCGGTGGTCGATACATGATCGGAAAGAAGATCCATATAAAAATTTTAATAAATAAAATTCCTAATAATCACTTGTAATTAAAACAAATCAAATGAACGATGTTAGTGTTTAAAGAGAGAAGTCAAAGCACGGTTCACAAGAGTGGATTTCGAGACAAACGAGAGTGACAGACGTCATCCCGGATATACGGAAATTACTCTAGTGATAATTCTTTATTCACGTGCGGAGACATTCCAATGATATACCCAGTCGCATAAAGAAGATTGGACGAGAAGGAAGGATAAAAAAATCGAGACTTTCAAGTCTTTTACCAACAGTCAGTAATTAGACGAACAGTCAAAAGAAATCAGTTATAAGACGAAATGAAGTAACAAGTGGGAAAACAATCATCGAGTAAAAACGTACTTATAATCACGTAATTCGTTTAACAAAAGGTAATAAAACATATGCGGATGCATAGAAATTGTGCTACTTGCATAAAATATAAAGGTTTTCAAAACTTCTTTTCAATTTATTTCATTTTATTTATCTTTATCATAAATAGGAGTAAAAAGTTGATTATCATCAAGATTTTTAAGGTGACTACTATTCAGCCTAGCATGGCTCCTTCTAAATTAGACATAGGTGATCAGACCATGTATAATTTAGGGCTAGCAATGCAGTGCTTCGTTTCTTCGAAAAGTATTACGTTTCTTATGTTTATATAAACCATGCCATTTGTAAAATGGAATTTAAAAATAGTTTATAAATTTATAGGATACAAGTAATTTGTGAGATACTCAATAAGAAACTTTTAATGTTCGAAAAGTATTTTGTAAGACCAAAGTAAAAACAATTGGTGAAAATTATCGTAAAACAATATCAGATTTATTTATAATGTGACATTATTACAATGTATAGAGTAGCCAAAGGTTTGCAAAAAGTGGCAAATAGTAGCTCATAAAACAACCAATGAAATGGTTACCAGTTGTTAAGGTTTCAAAAGGTTATAAGGTTTAGACGAAAACGCCATGAGACACGTGATGAGAATATCGACGAAGAATGTGAAGTCAAAACTTCAAAACTCAACCCAAATCAGTTGAAGGTTAGAAGAAAACGAAAATAAAATAACATCGAATGACAAATGAGTCATATATATAAAAAGAATAAATCAATCCATATGTGTATTCTATGTAAGATACCCGACACAACATGCTTTTAAGAAAATATATTATTCATTTTCAAATTACACCATTAATCCGGTAATTGCTAATCCTGTAATGTTTCTATTTTTAAACATTTTCACATGCAACTAGTATTAGTTAGTTGTAAAATAATATTCGTTAAAATTTTACGATCTCAAGTGAACTCAATCTTCTTAGAAACGTTTAAAACTCATGTTCTAAAAATTTTTTTTTTTTATCAGATTTAACTTTTTAATATAAGCCGATTAATTGACCCGATAAACGACGTCTCCAAGACTCGGAGTCTAAAGCATTTTGATGCAAAACGACGTTTCAGACGACTTTCTAGTTTTACCCGAGACCTGAAAACCAATGTAAAATGACCAAAATACCCCTGCAAGTTCTGTGCAGGTTTGACTATTTTATTTTAAAAACGCAGGTTTTACTTTTAAGTTTTGACCGGTTTATACTGCCCCTACAGTTTCTGCATGAAGTGTATTTTTCGACACTTTTTGACGGCTCAAAATATATATACATATATACACACATGTCTTGTGGATTTTACAACAACGAAAAAAAAAATCTCGTAATGAGCATCAAATAAAATATAGCATGATGAATGACAGAAAATGCTTCAAGGTATTCAACACGAAATTTAGGAAGCAAGACGGTGAAAGACGTTCGTAATTTAGATTTCAAAATGCAATGTAGGCAAATCTCCTTGCACGATTGTCAAAAACACAAAACATAACAAGAAAAGAATGGAACATTAACATGTTACACTCCGGGAGCGAGAAGGTTAATGAAAATCAAATGATACAATTTTATATAAGTAAAATTGTATTCCAATTCTAGTGCCATAATCTAGACGATGATTTATAAATTAACGATGACGTTACCGAGATATAAGTGAACAATACACTTCGGAGTCGATACATATAAATGTCAACGAATTAAATCTTCGCATGTCGTGTAAAACGATAATAAAAATCAACAAAATATTATGAAAAAAACCATGGTATTATTCAACACTATTTTAAGAAATGTTTCAAAATGTATGACACACACGATAGCGGTTAGTCTATTCCAAGGACACATTGAGCTACACAATGGTCTGGAGATTACGTTAAAAGACGTCCAAGCACAAATAGCCGGAAGACGATTTGAATATCTATATAGATATCACAAAGGGTTAAACAATGAAAGTAACGCGCGCCGATGAAGGTATGTAAGGTCATAATATAAAATTTTTGCAATAAAAGCAATTTAAATACTTCAAAAATAAATACAGAAAGATCTTGAAAATTCAATGTATTTATATAAGTTAATCATTAATAAATGATAAACTTTTATCGAAAAGTTTAACGACATATATATATATCGATAAAGGGATCCTAAATATAAATATATATCAATAAAGGGATCATAGTATTTATTTATAAATACTTGGCAATAAAAGGATACGTAATAACATATACTAAAGTTGTAATCCAGAAGTAGCTTAAACCTGAAGTCACGCGAAGTTATGTGCACCGACTCTTTGAAAAATAAAAACTGACAGTTATAGTTTAGGTTTTTAAAATAAAGACCTAGTTCTCTATAACTCATGGCTCTGATACCAATCTTTAACACCCCCAAATTTACACGCAGCGGAATACATCTTTGGGTGCTAAACAATGATACTACAACACATAATTTATAAATAACGACTCAAAAAGAGACGTTTTAGATTTATCGTTCCTAAAACATTTGTCAGAGTAGCGTAGTCCCAAGTAATCGTTACCAAAAGATAAGTTAAAACAACATATTGGTTTGTTTTAAAAATGGAACGATAAATAAATCAAAGAGTTTGAACAACAAAAGCAGTGCACAACTTCATTCCCCGTGACCTCCAAGCTTCCACTTCTTGATTACCGGAAATACATGTGAGTAAAACAATCAGCAAAAATGCCGAGTGAATCTGTAGGTTTATGTAATCAATTTGAACACAAGCAAAGATTATAAGTTTGTGGCATGCTTAAAGGCAACAAGCATCAAATAATAATTTGCATCAACAATAATAATTGTATATAGCATAAATTGCAATAAGCTCATGGAACCGAGCCCTTAGACACTCCCATATCAGTCTAATAAGACGAGAGATTTATTAATTGTCGTTACCTCCAGATTATTGGTACATTGCCGTATACCTGACTTCTCAATACAATATGTCCAAACAGTGTGGAGGTCGGGCCTAAGCTTCTATGACAAGTCCACAAAAACTGAACCGGGGCGGCTTCCCCCATAGATCTATTAATTATACTAGCGGTTAACTCATCATAGGTTAATTAACGGTCCATAATTGAGGTTTTAACAAAGGCAATCACTTAATGCTATTTAAAGGCAACCACGGGTACATTCATAAAGGGACAAAGCATACCATAAAAATCTTGTGTTCTAAGTTTATAAAACATGTATTCCCCCTCGCGGGTTTAAAATCATTTAATAACTAGTATAAAGCGAGGCTATAGACTCACCTTAGCCAATAGTGGTAATGAGACGATCGCCGACGATAGATGATGCCTTTCAAACACGAGAACCGCAACCTATCAAATGAGGTGCGTTCATTAATAATAGACTCGAGAAATAACCCATACATAAGAATATAAAACTTGACTCATAAAATCACGACAAAATCGAGAGAAAACGATACAAGTGATACTATTACACTCTCCTATATTTTCATTTTATTATTCTACGCCTTTAATAAAAATCTGCCGGAACATACCAAATGTCCAAGCCGTTTTCCCATACTTAGACACATCAACTTTTTATGATACTACTCAGAGAACTTACTTACTATATGTATAAAGTCCTCCCAAGAGCCCATCAAAATATTTTACTTTTAAAGTTCCCTGCCCGACTCATCTTTGAATCACAAAATCCGGACAGTTTAGCGACCCTTGACTTACGAAACCATTTTGACCATTCTAACAACTCCATTTATAAAACCGCCAATTGATTCTAAAAATAGACTCAAAATGCTAAACTTGGAGCCTAAGAACAGCCTTTGAATCATTTTGAAACTCATTTTATAGTCCCCGAGATTCGATCTAAATATCGACAACAATTTTCGGATTGTGTCGACACTCGTCTCCCGGTACACGAAAATCAAACTAGTGTACCTTCCACCTCGTTTGGAGTTGGAAGGCCTACTTTATATGAAATCGAAGCTAACGAAATTCTCTACAACATAATCCCATCATATCATCCTATATTCAGACTTAAGACCCTCGAAAATGGTCTCAAACCTACTGCCCAAAATTGGACATTTAAAAACCATACAAAATCAAGTTTTTGATCAAAACCAACAACTTTTATCATCAACCTAACATCCTAATATCACCATAAACCAATCCTAACACTTGTATCATCATCAAAATAAAAAACCCAAAAATTAAAATTCATCTTTTAACAAAAACATTGCAATAACATCATTTGATCATCACTAGTAACATATGCATGATCAAAATCTCCACCTAACAATAAAAAAAAATAAAACTTGATTCATGTAAGTAAAAATGGTATCATTAGAATCACCTTTCAAAAATAGGAATGGGACTTGTTTTGTTTTTGGATGGATCAAAGTTGATCATCAAAATTTTTGATGATTGGTGTTGATGGGGTGTATGGCTAAGAAAGAAAAATGGAGGAGGAAGGAAGAAATTTTGGTTGAATGAATTTTAAAATGAAAATGAGATAGTGGAAATATTATATATAGTGAAAGGTTAGGGTAGTTTTTGCCAATTTGTGATAGTTTTGGTCCAAAATGTAATAAAATAGTTTAAAAGGGTGGAAAATGTAAATTGTAAATTTTGAAATATTTACGAGACTCGGGTTTCGTAAAAATACTTTTTTTTTAAAGTTTAAACGCACACGAAAAATAATAATATAACGACTCGATACGTAATTAAAACGATATCGTCGAAAGTATTAAATATCGAAACTATCGATAATAAAATATAAAATTTTTGGCATCCGTCGGTATCGGGATCACTAGTAGTCCTCGTTGCTCGTCAAAATATTAAAATATAATATTTAATATCGGTTTCAACTTAAAACGTTAAACATAATAATATTTAACGTTATAAAATACTTCAAAATAATTGAAAATAGAATTAAATTATGACCTTATTTTTACGGCTTTTACAGTGGCCATTTTATGACGTCTTCAATCGACTATGTACTCTGTGTTGGTCGTTTCCTTCCAAAGGTATGGCTGTGATGATTTATTATTGGATATTTGGAGATTTATAAGCTGAGTAAGAGACAATTAGAAGTACGTTGATCAATTCCTGCTAGCTAAGAGGGTGTTTGGCATTGGTTTTTATAATTGATTATAGTATTCTCTCTAGGTGAATGATCAGATAATCAGAATCTGTATTCTTGCACCTAATATGGTTATTTGATTCCTATGTTGTCAGATAATTTGAATGAGTTCGATTACAGAAAGATGGAAAGGCCAAGTGGTTCGTAAGAGTTTATGAGACTCGTGCCTCTCTTTGACCCACCAAGGCATTATAGTACAGAGACAATTAGAAGTACGTGAATCTCGGACCGAGCTTTAAGATGATCACAGGTGTGGTTTCTTCTGTTATTTACAGCTGTAAATGTATTATAGAAATATTGAAGCTACCTTATGACATATGACAAAAAGTCTAATTTTCAGTAATTTTGATGTTACTTAACAATAAAAAAGACACATCATCGTCTGATGAATGACGAATTAGAGTGTAGACAGCTGCAACATCAATAGTTATAGATTTAGGAGAGAGATAGTGTCAGGCAGATACGGTGCCATTGATGCAGGTTAACCCGTCAACAAACAAATCATTTGTTGCTGACATCTTACTCGAACAAGGGGTACAAGTGCTTGAGTCAGTTACTCAGTCAATGGAAAATGCTCTTTTACGAGGTAGTTTTGAAACCTTGACCCAATGATGGATTAAAATGTCACAACTTTGTATGTGATTCAGGTACAGATGGGGATAGTATTTGCTGCAACCGGATGAGTGTGCTCTACACGCAACTGCCATTGCAGCAATCAAATACACAGGTGAAGCCTCCTATGTATTTATTAAAATTTGTATTGTATGTACTTATTTGGTGTGTTGTTTCGGGTTGTTTATCGTTTTTCTTCTTTGGCTTCAGTTGGAGCCGTTTACAGGGTGCTCTTTATGGTGAACTCAGTGCATGCGAGGCCTCAATACACACACATGCTTCAAAAATATCAGCAAGCCATGGTTAGCAGACTAATTTTCCAAATGGCTCAATTTAGGATAGGCATAGGTAATTTGTTAACTTCGACTTTTTAATACCATTGGATGGACTGATACCTGATATAGCCCACAGAGACTTCTTCTTGAACGTTCTGAAGTCTTCATAAAAATCCTATCTATAGAATTATTTTTCAGTCAGCTTTTCTAATTATATTTCCATCCAATAATGTTATAGTTGTTTGACCATCCACATAAAAAAGTATTTTTCATGTACAGCTCAAGGTTATTCAAGGCATTGAATATGTGATTTGTTAAACACCATGTCTGATCTCTATGGTGGCTAAATTCATGCATCTGATATTGACTCGCTTATTTTCTTGCTATCTCTATCATCCGTAGCTAATTTATGTTTGACATTCACTCACGTCACAATTTTTAATTTTTCAATTAATTAAGAAAGATCCTTTGTTGGTGCAAGTGGCACAATTTGATGATATGTTGGTGAGTCAGGTGCCATACTTTGATGCTATTAAAATAGTTAAGTTGGCAGGGTATTGGTGTATGAGTTTGGCATGTTCATTAGGGATCTAACTTCTAATCGGTTCTACTTTATAGTATTCTAATCGGTTCTACGTTTATACAACTAACCCTTGCTTTAAGGGTCTGATTCATAAACATCATCTCAATATGTTAATATAATGGAGTCCAAATGAGTAATCTTCAATATGGGTCACATATATAATTTTGCAAGTCAAAACCAGATGATTCATTTTCTTTATACTAATTATTTAGTAAAGAGTCTATTTATTATTTGTTCTTTCTTTAGTAGATTCAACATGAGTCCTCAGCCCCAATATCACATGCAACTTTTTCATGTGACAGTCAGCTAATATACGCAAGTTTGTTGGATTCAACCGTCTGTGTGTTCACAGCTTCTCACCTTTGCTTGCGGGGTGTCGCATTAATCCATCTGCATATCTTACAAGGTAAAACATAACCCAAGACCATAACTGTGATGACGATAAAGAAATTTTAATTTTCCTCTTTGACAAGAACTCATGTTTCTTGTAGTAACCCGAGTGTGCACCCACTGGTCATTGCTGCTCATCCACAAGAACCAAATCAGTTTCCTTTAGGATTTTCAGATGGTAAGATACTTTTCTAACATTTTTTTGGTATTCTTTTATCACCTCGGCCACCATTGAGTCTTGCATCCTCTAAATGCATAGTCATTCTGACTTTTTGAAAAGTAAATCAATTTAAATGATCTGATATGTTTAATCTGTAATGATTTTACATGGATCATTACAATCAGGCTTTGTAGAATATTTCCGTTGTTCGTCAGTTGCTTTCTCTTAATTTTTCTTCAGTTTGTAAACGTTAGCAAATTTTGATAAATCGGTGTATTTATTCATTGAGAAGAATCGGATTAGGTAGACGTATGTGTTAGGACTTAGGAGTCATGGAGGAATTCATCAAGTTGTGTCTTACTGTTTAGATAACAACTGCTGGTTAAGTTTACTGCTATATCTATATCTTCTTGTTTACTGAATAAGTAATGGATTTTTATGTTTTTGATGTGGAGTTATTACCTTAAAATGCATAAACTTGCAGACCGGTGAGTGATTTTGTTAAGATCACACATCAGTTGGAGTAGCTTCTTATTGAGGTCGTTAAGCTGACAATTCAAATAAAAATAAGCCAAAACTTTAGAAACTGTCCCGTATATTTAAGGGGTTATCGCCAAAATAACTAAATTTTGTTTTGGATTATGTAATGGGCACTCGTCCTCCAGGTTATGATTTTCACCATTATAAGAGTTTTTAAAACTTCCAATAGTTTTTATATTTTTTCAGTGGTTTATATGTTTTTCTTCACGCAGAAAGAGATGGTGAGTCGTGGCAGTGGGATTCTTTCTTGTGACTGATGATGGTCCTCATACCAAGGTACTTAATATATTGTCATCTTTAACCTTTTTCTGTAACATGATACATGATCCAAGAATCATTATATATCCATTTTGTTTAGACTGTGTACTTAAAGTTTTTATTCACTTCCGCGTGTGTAAAAAAAAAGTACGCGAAAGAAATTATCCCTACGTTACTATAGACCAACTCAATATTCCCCCGATATAATGTTAAGCCCTCCTTTCTAGAGTTAAATGCACAATAGTTCTTATCACAAATATTCCATTATACATTCCCTTTTTGCCTACTTTTGGATAACCGACTTTTACTCGGCTACTGCAAAAAGCATTGAAAGCAAATCTCTTTTTGAAGTCTTAATTCTTGTTGGATCAATTGCAGACGCACTTCAAATAGGATGGGTTGCTTATGATATTCTGGAGTATTTAACAAATAAACCAATTGTTGACTATTGATTATTATCATCCGTAACTTAAAACTTTGCTTGTGTGCTCTTTGATGCAATGCAATGTAATTAAATTTCATGTCGATATGAGTAGAATGCCTAAGACTGGAATACGGCGATTAATTCGATTTAGACTCGTCTGTTTACAAGTTTCTTTTTTTTGGGTAACCGGTCTGTTTACATGTTTCAATAAATGCATAGCTCGCAATACATCGAGTCACCAACATTGTGCTACTAATGTACTAGCAATTGCACTAAGCACATTGCATACGGTGAAAATGTAGGAGAGATACACATGTAGAATGCTAATATTGACAGGAAACTGGGTGGGATTTAAGTAGCAGTCCATCGAGGCTAAAACTGTATAAGCATGTGGAGCCTTTACAAAGTAATCTCGATATAGTGTTTATCACTTATAACTGAATCATATAGGTTATGTTATTACTATTTTACTTATGTATGTTGGAATTATTGTTATGCTTATGTGTTATTAGTTGTGTGTTCTTTATGCTGATTATTAATGCTGTTTATGTAGTTACATGAGCTTTGCTTCTTCTCTTATGCCATCACACATAACTAACTTAAATGTCACTCCTCAAGCTATACAAACAGATATAATATATGAGATTTTTATCAGACAAAATTGCATACCGGGCAGAGTCACGATAGCGGCTAATACTATAGAACCGAGGCTTCGATCCAGCCAGGTAGGGGTCAACAAATTACTCTCCGCCTACTTCATCAGAAAATACATTACCCAGATTTATTGAGTTGCCAACGTGGTCATGGTTAAGAAGTCCATTGGGAAGTCATGAATGTGGGTAGATATTAACAGATCTTAACAAGGCATGTCCTATTGTCGTGTTCGAGCAGAAAAACCGCTTGTCATCTATTATGTAATTAAATTGTATCATTAAATAATTTGTTGGTTTACTCCTGAATGGGACCCGTCTGATGGCCTCACTTGTATGGCAAGCCAGATTGGGATCATAGAACTCAACTGAACAATTGGAGGCTAAGACCAAAGTGGTGATATGTGGAAGGGCCAAAACGCTGGAGCAAGTATGGACATGAAACCGGGTCCCAGGAAGACTGTTATTTGGTTCAAAGGGAAACTGATGAAATGTGGAAAGGTCATGTCGGTTAGACCCTGCACCAAAAGGATTGGAAACACATGATGCAAGGTTAGATTAATGAATAAGCCTAAGCTCTTTTTGTTATATCCAAACACTTTTAAGGACTTATTGTGTTTTGAAAAGGACCCAACTTATAACCTACTTATCTCCTGATTCTGATTTGATACAGTAGATAACCAAAGTTAGATGACATTATGATGAATAATACATTCATTAGTCGTGATAGTGCGTCGTAGCAGAGAGATATCATCAGTTGGTGTGACAGTGTGTTTATAAGAATTAGATGATGAAAGTAAGAGTTAGAAGTTTGATAGATAAAAGCAGTTTTATTTATTTATTGTTTAAAGACGTTCCTAATTGGAGAGTATTATAAAACCAACTTTGTTGAATGACTTTAGCTAAGAAATATGAGGATTTGTTATCATGTAATAGTAAAATGGCAAACTACTCAAGAAAGGGGGCCGTCAAATGGATCCGTGTATGTTTGTAATTTGCCTCTTGGCACCACCGGTTTGCTAAATGTAAAGGTTCTAAATAGTATTTCTTTACCTGCACATTTACTTAGTGTTTGTGTTTTAATGTACAGAAAGATAAAAGAATAGGCCCGCATAAGACATAGATATACCAAGACAAGCTAACAAATGAACCTAAAGGGGAAGCTACAGAGGATCCGTATGATGCACAAGTTGCTGCAGAATGGTTTAACAACAAGAAATTTCATGGGACAATAATTGAAGTTTTAATAGCAGAGTAAAAAAAACTCACCTAATGTGATAGCACTACTTGCTAAACCAAATTTATTCGTTGATATTGTACCTGATGAATGTGGTTTGGACATGAGTGAAAGTGGTGGAATGTGTAGAGGACGTGGTAATGCTTTTGCAAACGCACAACCAAAAGCATGGCAGCAAGATGGTGACTGGATCTGTCTGAATACAAGGTCTGTGATATGACATTAGTGAGCAACTTATTCTGGCTATAATTTTTAAGCATTGTTTGTTATATTTTTTATGTTTGTCGGTTATTTATCATATGTTGTTTTTTGTGACAGTTGTATGAATGTAAACATTGCAATTCGTGGTGTATGCAACAGCTGTGGAAGTGCGAGACCTGCTGGTGCATCTGGT
Source organism: Glebionis coronaria (assembly GCA_025667525.1). Taxonomy (NCBI): domain Eukaryota; kingdom Viridiplantae; phylum Streptophyta; class Magnoliopsida; order Asterales; family Asteraceae; genus Glebionis; species Glebionis coronaria. Next base: position 202,590 of record JANFOE010001504.1, on the reverse strand, counting down.
GGCAGTGGTGGTCGGGGTTGGGGCCATGGTGGACTTGATGCAGGAGGTGGTCATGGTGCTGCTGGTAGTCCCACTGGTCTCTTTGGTACTAATGAATGTTCTTGTACAATGTAAGCATATAAGAATTAAAATAGTGTTTTTGGTTTTGTTAAGACATTCCACATTGTAGGAACTCTATTTGATAGTCTATTTGCTTCTAAACGAGGTTCATTTTTAAAGAAGCCTCTATGAGATTGTAACTTCAACACTGAATTATTGCTAATAATGCCCCTTATAAAGTTTGTTCTATTAAGAACCAATAACAATGCCCCTCAAGTATATACTTTTGGAAAACTTGATTGAAAATTTTAAGCTCCTATTTATTTGTGTCGTGAAATGCTTCTTTCGAAGGAAGTGCCAATTATAAAAAGATCAAAATGTAATTAAAACTTTACACATCTCTTAACACTTGAGCTATAGTTTTCAGACAAAATTGTAGATGGAATTATATTGTGTTAATATATAAACACCAGGTTTCATTAAGTGGTTTCCTTGGGGGAGGATTCCTGGAGGTCTTGGGTTCAAGACCCGCCAAGGGGTCTTTTAGGCGAAGCGGATAAGAAGTCTAACATAACTAGGCGAGGGTTCGAAGAAGACATTATTCAGGTTGGATGTCATTGAAAGACTCGACCCACTAACCACAAACATTTGCCGTTTTAAAAAAACGCACAAACAATAAACCTTTTGGAACAACATAAAAAGCGACCCCGCCCATTGGGCGGGTTACGACACTAGTATATATATATATATATATATATATATATATATATATATATATATATATATATATATATATATATATATATATATATATATATATATATATATATATATATATATATATATATATATATATATATATAACACCCCCAAATTACCACGCAGCGGAATACCACTTTGGGTGTTATTTCATAGCACATCACACACAATCATAGATAACAACCTCAAAAAAGACGTTTAAAATAAGTAAAAAGAATAGTTACAACCATTGTCTAAAACATTTCCAACCCAAAATTTAGTTTTCATCAGAGTAGCGTTACTTGTCCCCAAAGATCTCAACCAAAACATAACAAATTTTACCACAATATGACAATAATTAATTTGATAAAAAGGAAGGAAATCCATAAGTTTTAGACCAATAAAGCACCAACTCCCTCCAAGCATGCTTCGCTGCTATCAATCTTGAATACCTGAAACACATGCTTAAAATCGTCAACACAACGGTTGAACGAATCTATAGGTTTATCAAATCATAAGTTGAACACAAGTATTGAAAACCAATCATGACCATTCAATAGCATTGTCGTAGTCACAATCTATTATTCAAGGATATTATCTTTATCAATAGCTAATAATTGTGTTTAAGCGCATGACACTAATCTGTTAACTCAATCACCCGCGTACATAGACCGACATGATTTAAGTGAAACCAGGGCCCCTTCTAAAGGCATTAGTTGCAATTATACCTTATTTCTTATCACAAGTTATCCGTCCGGAGAGGGTACTCAACGTACTAGCTCTCGTCTCGGATAGGTTCGTCAACCCCATAGTACTATCAATTGTATAAGCGGATATCTCTAACCCACACAAGGGAAAGATAATAGTTAATAGTTCACGAATTTAGGGACTTTTGCAACTAGGTACTCAACACAATTCAAGGCAACATTCGGGTCCAACAATCATTCATGACTTATGTTCATTTTCATTTAAATAGCATGTATCCCCATGGCGAGTAAAAACATTTGAAATAAGTAAAGAGCGAGGCTATAGTCTCACCTTAAGTAGTAGTGGTAGTATTAGTAACTACGACGTAAACGAAGTCGATCACCGACGATGAGGGTGCCCCGGGAAATGAAATACAACACCTAACGAATAAACACGTAATGAATCAACTCCTTCAAGTACCATCAAGTACTGTATATAAATAATTAAAGTCACTCGAAGTCTATATAAACTCACGCCAAAAATCCAAACAAGTGATATTTACTAGACACATTCATTTTTATACTTTACTAAGACTATTGCTCATTTTATACGTCGTCGGCACATACCTAATGTACGGGCTGTTTTCCTATACTTAGAAATCACCAAAAATTATGAGAAAATTTGTAAAAATCATTTACAACCTGTAGAAAGCCCATATTAAATTTCATAAAATGTTCTCACTTCTAAGACCTACTGCACGTCACATTACTAAACTCAAAATTTCGGACAGTTTTGTACCTTCGCGTTGTAAAACCATTTTGACCTTCTTAAGCATTTCGTTTACAAATTCAACTCTTGATTATGAAAATAGACTCAAAATGATAAGTTTATAGTCTGAGAACAGCCTCTAATTGTTTTTAAAACTCAACTTATAGTCCCCGAGATTTGACCTAAAATCGAACACAATTTCGGATTGAGTCGACTTTCATCTCCCGGTACACGAAGAATTCAAAATGTCACAACTTTTGACTCGTTTGGAGTTAAAATCTCTACCTTATATAGAAACGAAGCTAGAAAGAAGCTCTAAAACAATATCCCATCATCTTAACCTTAGATCAGACTATCCTAAAACAATCTAATAATTCCTAATCACTTGTATGATTATCCATTAATAAAACCCAAATCAAAAATTACACATGCAATATAATTAAATTGTAAGATATTGTAAATCTTGCTTATGTTTAGAGAGAGAAAGAAATAGAATGATGGTGAGAACACACACACTTTTAGAGATAGAAAGTGAAAGAAAACACCTTCAACTATGTGTAATAATGAAGTGAATCACACCCTCTCCATCTAAGGAGAGGGTTTATATACCCAAGCCTTATGATGGGCTTGAGCTTACATATTAGGCCATCCATACATTCCATGGACTAGGCCTTTCTATGTTTACTTAATATAAAATAACTAAACTACGAGCTACTACATAATATATTATCAGAATGACCGAATCTTCCTAAATACATAAAACGTATTTCCAACAATCTCCCCCTAAGGGAGGTCACTCCAAACAAGGGCGTTACCCAAGTTACAATAATAAAATAAACCTTGCATATTATGCTTGTCTTGAGCTTGTAGTCTTCGTTTTTCTTTTCAGGTGAACATGATGATGTGATCTTTGATATCAATCTTTAGCATTAATCTCTTGCCTTGATCTTGTGCATCCTTCACTTGTGATCTTCGCCTCTTCGTGACTTCACGTCCCACATACTTATACCTTTGTAATTCTTGAAAGATTCAGAGTTCGATACAGTGAAAGACTTGACTTTTAGGCTTTCTTGAATTAGATGAAGTATTAAATGCATAAGGTATAAGCATGCGGGGACGACTTCTTCTCGGACACCGCGACGCCACCGTCTTCAAATGTAGTAACATAAGTAGACACGAACGAAATGGCTTTGAACATTTCATTCTAGTTCGGTAGCATTTTACCTCCGGTCGGTGAAGACTGTTGAACGATATTAAATATCGTACTTGTGGCAGGTAGATTTAATTAAAAATCTCCTTGACAAGATTTCGCGGGTAAACCCGTTCTCTTTACTCGACCGTCCAAAGCTGACTGCGAACGTAAAGAGTGAATCATTTGGATAAAATTATCCGCATGATTGAAGCCGTCAATTCCGATTCCTGGAACAAGTTTGATTCATTAAAGGATCGCACCATCGTTGCTTTCTAGTTGTCACGAGCTAGATTCGTATAGAATCTTGCAAGTTACCTACCAAGTGCTATTTGATGTTAACACTAGAAGGATTTCCACTCATCACTGTGAACACTATAGAGCGTGACTCTGCGTGTTATGGCAAGATCATTTAGACATTGCGTAGAGGCCTAGAACGTGTTTAAGTTCTGTTAAGAATTAAACCACTGTTGATTTCTAGTTATCACAAGCTTGATTCATAAAGAATGGCACAAGTCACCTACCATGAGCTTTTTGATATTCGCTCAAGTAGGACTTCCATCTTCATTGTAAATACTTTTGTATTACTCGGATGTTCAGGCAAGATCATGAAGATTTTGCGTAGGACTCTTAAGATCTTTCTTACTTTTCACAGTGTGTGAAGAAGCAAGGAAATATGGAAGTGTGTCCTAATGAGATATTTGATGATCTCAAATGGCTCTAGACTCGATCGTGCACTTTGGATTTTAGTGATCGGAGGCTGGAGAGGAGTGCCACCATTTCAATATCAATATATTCGTAGTGAATAGATCAATTGATAATGCGTTGTCTCCGTGTGATTAAAACAAATATCTTTTGAGAGATATCTGAGTTAGCTGGGATGGGTTGTGCATTGCGTCACTGGGTCCATGATGTCTATCTTCAATATCAAGCATCATTAAAATGATCTCAATAGCTAATGAGTTGACTCGGTTTCTGCCAAAGGTTGTAAGGAAGGATTCTTTCTTTACACCCTTTATCTTTACAATTCTTTTTCATTCTTCAACCCCTTCAATGCTTACCAATACGTCATAACTAGCACCTTGGTGTTATTGTTCCAGTGCTAACTTAAGTACTTAGTCAGCATTCAGCTACGTTCACAATCTTCTCTATCTTTCCTAAGGACTACTATTTCTAGCTATGGAATGTCCTTGGGAAGATTCCTCCGGTTTTGGAAGAATCATTGGACTTCACCTATCCTACCATCCTTATGTCACCACAATCTTCATGGTCGTGAAATAAATGGGTTGTGGGTAAGTATATGTCACCATGAAAATCCATTTTGGTATAGCAAATCTATTTTTCTCCCCCTTAACATATGCCATGATATTCGAAAACATTTCGCACATGTCGGGATGAGCCATCACATTAAGTCAAACCATTTGTGATAATTTCCCATATTAAATCACATTTTCTCCCCAATATTAAAAATATTAACCCAACCGATATTTTTTATATCAATTGATTTAATGAAGTTTTAACAAAGGTTTTGGGAAGAAAAATGCAAGTCCGTTTAATCTTCATGAGACCAATTTGTGAGATGTGATACCGATTTGTAATATGATCACATATTCAACATATAAGAATAAATTGACAAGGTTGGACCTGACTGATGAGAACATCATATGATAAGATCAAATGGTTCTTGTCGGAAAATGATGGTCGCCTCATCACGTCTGAAGTCATCTCTTGACACCACATGTACGATTGGTATTGTCGTCTTGACACCAATTAGTGAACTTGGCACTTTCGGCATCAAAGATTCTGAATGCTTGACAATTGCCCCCCCTCAATTGTTGACCTGGGTTCTATTGAAAGAGCTGTAGTTGTCGTTTGAGTAGTTGCATCGTCGAGTATGTAGATACCAAATGTAAATTGCTATGGTTGTAGAGATGATAACTTCATAAAAACAAGATTTCTCTTGTTGTAACAAATAAATGCACTTATGCGTACATATATCCGTGTTAGATTGTGTTATAATGTAAACACAATCCCTTACATGGTTATAAAGTAAACCATGTCCGAGAAAATGAATTCCCGTTGTGAGCCAAAGCTTTCATAAGAAATACTTGACTTTAATATGAAAAGCGGGTTGCAGTCTGAAATAACTAAGCCATTTAGGCATGTTTTATGAAATATTTACAACTTTTGTACGAACTCTATTTATGGCGCCGTGTCAATATTAATCGACATTTCTAAGGCCGTAAATATTATCGTACCAACAGACATGCCTTTGAAAAAATAAAGTAAAAATATTTTTGGATTTTTGTATGAAAATTTTCAATTTTTATGTTTTTATATGGTTTTATATTTTGTATTTTGCTTTTGTGGATAAAAATATAAACAGTATATATAGATGATCACCAAGGATACGGAGAATTGTTTACCACCACTATTCTTTCGCTTCATCTGCCAGTTCCTTAAGAGTCTCGGGCGAGAAATTTCTCAATCCTAGCTTGTCGGCCAAAAACTCAATTCGAGCGCGATCTAAAGCCTTCGTGAAAATATCCGCCAATTGATACTCAGATCGGAAAAAGTAAAGCTCGATCACTTCATTTTCCACTTGCTCCTTGATAAAGTGGTAGCGAATGTCAATATGCTTCGACCGGGAGAATTGAACATTGTTGCAGCATAAGGCAATTGCACTTTTTTTGTCGCAGTACATCGGAATTTTGTTGAAACCTAGACCATAGTCGGTTAATTGCGATCTCATCCAAAGAATTTGAGCACAGCAACCGGACATAGCTATGTATTCTGTGACAATCCGTCAATTTGAGGTCATTATTTTATTCTCAAGTATTATTTAAAATCATTATTATTGTTACTTTATGAACTCACTCACCTTTGGGAAGAAATTGGGGTTTACTTCCTAAAGTAGCATCGACTATGTCTAAACCGGAGAACTCTATGTTACGTTTTTACGTTTACATACTCCGTTTTTGTAACAATCCGACATTTCAGAAAATAAATTTATTCTCGAATATTATTTTGGAATTTTATTTTGTGTTGGTTCATAAACTCACAAATTTACGAGAAGAAATTAGGACTTACGTGCATAATTTAGCGTCTTTTAAGATTAAACCAGAAACCCTAGGTTTACGTATTTACGCTTTTGTGCTCCATTTTTGATGAGAAAAAATTTATTAGAATTGTTTCGTGTCGTAGATTCATAATTTATAAAATTGTTTTTCGTAAATCGACCCGAGGGCACGTAAATCGAGGAAACTAGAACGAGGAGTACCCGTAAATTAGTGGAGATGAGACAAGTTTACACTTGCCTCACCCCCACTATGGGTGGAAAGTTTACATAAACCACAAGGACACTTATCCTCCTATTTCTACAAAACTATCTAACCAAAACCACTAAACTCCTTACCACTTTATCATACATGCAAACTAGCTAAACTTTATCAATCTCTCCTCCCCTCTCTCTCTATGAACGTCCAACACCACCCTAAATCACCATCTTCATCATCATATTTAACCATAAACTTTAACTATAATTCACATATGTTGAAAGCCACTTAAAAAGATGAAGATTGGAGGTGATCATAAATTGTGAAAAGGAGTTTTCATGAGGTTCAAGGGCTGATTTCAAGAAGTTGTTCATCTACTTAGAGATTTCTAAAAGTGTTTTTGCTAAGTTCATAAGATTTGGTGTCAAAACCAAGTCTTGTTCATCCAAAAATCTCAATCTTTCATCATATTGATTGGTATAGGGATCAATCTCTTCCTATCATCTTGTTATTTTGAAAATGTACTCATGTATTTTCTTCTTAAATGTATATGTATATTATGATGAATTATGATCAAAATATTATGTGGGGATTTTGTATTAATAGATTTGGTTAAAAAGACTAAAATCAACAAGTAAAAAAATGTTAAAATCTTGGTTAATTACATAGGCTGTATAAAACAGTAAGTATCAATATGATCACTTGGGTAACTGGCTTGGATTATTAAATATACAGATAGACATATGATTTTTACATATGTGGTGAGTTGGCCACTCGATGGAATCATTAAAATGAGCAAGATATGATCAAAATACTATTGAGGTACAAATCTGTATAGTCTGTTTTGGTCGAATTATTTGAAATACTTAGAGTATGATTGAGCAGTAGCTATAAGGAGTTATTTGTAGCACATATCATGTAGTTTGTGTTGCTCAAGTTTTAGCTTTTATCTCATTGTATAACTCAAGATATGGCAAAAATGATGGAATGGACTTTAGTAATCAGATTTGTTCATAAACTATATAATATAAAAAGAGCACTCAAGTAAATACTATTATAAAATAAGTATGTAAAGTCCACTAAATAACAATAAATATCATAAAATAAGTTGTTATACTATGATAAATAAACATGGAATTTTATATAAGTAAAACTCAAATGTTTTTCTAAAACTACAAACTATATATAAGTTTTACGTCTTTTCGGCTAAAACCGAAAGATTAACGTTTTCGACAAATAAAACTTAGACGGTCAGACCCGTCTAATGTAACATTTTTATAACTCATATACTGATATGTAGACACATTTGATAAGTAAAAACAGATAAACCCGAGCTTTATAACTTATGGACCTTAATGGGCCAAAGTAGCCTTATTGGATCATTAGCCCAACTAGTTTGGTTTAATGTTATTGGAATTACTCATGGGCTTAACCCACTTGGGCCCAACATATGAGTATAAGCCTGGTATTAAAAAGTATAAATGGGCTAATATAATGAATTGAACTTTTAATGGGCTTATTGGGCCTTAATATGTAATTGGGTTGAAACTAGTATAACTAGTCTAAATTGACTAACACATAACAACTATAATGTTGTATGAAGAGATAAAATCCCACTTGATCATCATCATACTTATGATATCATCGTATATACATAACCATTATTTTTATAAAGTCATTGGACAAGAGTCTAAGATCGAGTATTATTTGTCTAGGTTTTCGTGATTGAAGCACGTACCGTACATCCAAAACGCCGATAGCCCACCTTTCCCAATCAACGTGAGTTCATAGCCTCACACTCTTATAAATGTTTTATTAATTTTTTTATGAAATGTTTTATAAACTCGCGAGGGAGATAACATGTTAGTTTTAATAAAAATAGGACACCAGTTATCCCGATTGTATGCTTATTGATATGGACCCGAATGATTATATGACCCGATGAATGAAATGAGATGGATTATTATTAGTTAGGTTATGTCACTAAAATTCCCATTAGCATGAATTGTGAACTACCGGGATTTGGTAGACGCTTATGCATATAATAGTACTATTTGGGGAAGATCACCCTAGTTCGCGCCTTGACGGTTGATCCCCGTCGTGCCATATTGATTGGTAAGCGAATTTATGTATGAGAAGATTTATATAAGCGTGATTATTGTGACGACACGCTGTTTTAGATGGGCAAAGGAATTACGGGTTAGCTACCCGTTGTTTGTTATAGTAAGGTAGCAATGTCATGCGGCTTATAATAATCCAATAACGAAAATACTTATGTACGAATTGAATTATAAAATATTGCCTGACTAGCAACACGGGGTTTGTAGAAACTAGAAGGGGAGGTTGAATAGTTTCTTATATTTACTTGTTAAAATGTGGTTTTCAAAAATCCTTTTTCAAAAACTTAGGCTTGAGGAAATATGTGAAATCTTCTTATGGACAATATGAACAATGATAGTGTAACTAAACTAATACTAACAAAAATATATGCACAAAGAATAAAGAATGTAAAGAGTTAAGGGTAAAGAAAGATCAAACCGAACACCAAGGATTTATAGTGGTTCGGCAACGAAGCTCACTCCTCGTTCCTACTCCACTCCTCGAGTACTCCTTACTCGAGAGTTCAGTACACAACAAGCTCCTTATGGTGGAGAAAACCGTACACGTTCCTTAACCAATTTCTGACTCTAAGCTAAAAGTCGATCCCTAATCGTAGCTAGGACCAATCTACACAACTATACTTAGTACATATACAACTTCCAAATAGACACAACTACTTGGATCTTCACAACTATGACACAACTACAAATGTATAAAATTAGATCTTCAATGGATCTTTGGTGGTGGACTCAACACTTTACAAGGATAGTGTTCTTCTCTTTGCACTTGGAGAGGAAGGGATGGAAGAACAAGATTCACTTCTTAAACAAGTAGTAATCAAACAAATGATCAAAGATTTGAGTGATTAAAGAAAAGTGTTTGAATCTGGAAATAGATGTGAAAAAGAGGTGGATTGAAAAGCTAAGAATGGTCCACTATTTATAGGACAAAGGGCCAACAGCTATATCTGCCCGCGGTTCCTTATCTTAGCCCGCGGTACCTTATCGATAAGGAATCGCCTAGGAGCTAAGGAACCGCTGGACTAGACTCCGCTCCCTTTTTGTCCTTTAGTGGTGGAGGTCATATCTGGTTTAAAAAATATCCTGATAGAATATTCCTAACCAAATAAGAATATGCCATTTTCAAATTTTCAAATAATTAATTTAATAAAACATTTTCTTAAAAAGAAAGTTTAATAAAAACTTGTCACACTTAATAAAAAGTGAGTTTTAAGAAAAGATTAAATCACTTGATCACTTGATTAAGGTTAGTACTTGTTTATCCATACCTTAAGTGAAAATGGGAAAAATGAAAAATACTTGAACTCAAGAATTCGTTTTTCGTTGTTTTCGTAAATGCTTGTTTTTACATATTGTCGTAATCAAAACTAAGTGAGACCGAAAAATGCATGTAACGTTTTTAGGCATCATTACATTAACAATCTCCCCCTTTTTGATTCCGACAATACATAAACTCAATCACACAAAAAAACAAGACTTTCGAAGACGAGTTTATTCATTTCTCCCCCTTCGTCGAAGCAAAAAGGTTGCACAAGTCGGTTTTGAAGAGACGGACTTTGCAAAGACTCCCCCTTGGTGCTTACTCCCCTAGCTTGGGGCACCGAGGAATCGAGATATGGTGACAAGCTACATAGAAGGGTTAGTTGAACAAAAGAAACAACTAACAAGATATAGCAATAGGTCACAAAATAAAAGAGAAGAAAACAAAAAGACAAAGATCCAAGATAGGTTACTTAAAAAAAACATCATACAAAGATGTATGGAAAAAGAAACAAGCCAAAAGCATAAATCTAATCCTAGTTATTCTTGAATTCTAAGATTGCTTGAATTTGGTGTCTAGTGGATAAGCAACCAATGCTTATATGAAAGACAAGGTAATGGCGGAGGGTGGTGGTGGTGGCTTGTTGGAGATCTCATAATCATAGTGAAGAGGAGGCTTGATTAAGAGACTCTTAATGTTGCTCAACTCCTCATAGATGTGTGCCATAACAAGATGTTGATATTGACAACAATTACAATATGTTCCATGGTGCATGACATTATCATGAGAAGGAGGAAGAACACTAAAGGGTGGTGGTGGAAGAATAGATGTTCCACAATCAACATTCTTGGTAGGAGAGATGTGATTAAGAGTGTTCTTGGGTGAGTTTGGATTGTAGTGGTTTTTGGGTGAGTTGGGATTGAAAGCAATTGGAGAAAATGGAGGAGATTCAAGGCTTTCATTGGGAGAATAAGACATTTTGAGGTGTGAAGTATGGAAAAATGCTTATGGTTTAAATAGGGAAGGCTTAGGGTATTTTTGGGGTGGTCAAAGGGTTTGAAACAAAGATTCTCAAAAATGATGGAGCAAATCTGGAGTTTCAGACAAAAACCCGAAAAAGGAAGGCACTGTAGGCGGTTCCTTATCAGGGGTGGCGGTACCTTATCAATAAGGCACCGCGGTTCACATATGGAACCACCTGTAGAGGTTGTGGTTGGTGTTTGGAGGAAGATTTTTCACCAAATCTTATTTTTCTAGTCTAACTTATCATAGGGATATGCTTAAAAGCAAAGATAGACAAAGAAAACATATGCAAACTTACCAAATAGATATTTGACCAAAATACATGGATTAAAAAATTGATGTAGGAGGTGTGTAAGAGAAGACCTTAAGTCATGACACAATGATCCTCCATTATTCTATCTTGTTCTTGCTATGTTTGAGAGAATCATACATATGAATTATGTAAGCTCTAGATTAATAGCGAGAATCTATGAAAAATCGTTTTTAGATTAAATTAACAATGTCAAACGTATTTCTCAACCATTTTCGAAAGAGACTTTGAGAATTTTGAAAAGGAGAAGAGAGGGTTTTTCAAAAAGGGTTTGGAAGACTCAAAGACTCAAAGTGGTAAAAGAAAACATACAAAAGGAAAAGAAGGTAATTAAGGAAGATGTTCCATTAATCCTAGACCTAGACGAAAGTAATTAAAAGGTTCCCTCTTAAGTGGCTTAGTGAAGATGTCGGCTATGTTGTCTTCGGAGGGTACCTTCTCAATAGAAATGTTCCCCTTTTGAACATTATCCCTAAGGAAATGGTGTCGAAATTCTATGTGTTTGGTTCGCGAATGTTGCACGGGATTCTTGCTAAGGTCTATAACACCTTTAATATCGCACATGATGGGAACATCATCAAGAGAAATCCCGTAATCAACAAGCGCTTGCTTCATCCATAGAGCTTGTTGGCATGCTTTTCCGGCACTCACATACTCGGCTTCCGTGGTGGATATTGCAAGAGCGGTTTGTTTCTTGGAGAACCAAGAAGTTAAACAACAACCCATGAAGGTACAAACTCCACTAGTGCTTTTCCGGTCCACATAGTCTCCCGCATGATCCGAGTCCCCGTAGACAATGGTTTCTACGTCGGTCCCTTTAGGATACCATAATCCTAAATGTATAGTGCCTTTAATGTATCAGAAGATACGCTTAACCGCTTCGAGGTGAGAGCTTTTGGGAGCCTCTTGGAAGCGAGCACAAAGGCAAACACTAAACATGATATCCCGTCGACTTACCGTTAGGTACAACAAACTACCAATCATACCTCTATATTTGGTGTTGTCTACCGACTCACAATCATCATCTACGGTGAGTTTAGTATCCGAGGCCATAGGGGTCTTCATTGGTCTAGATTCTTCTAATCCAAATTTCTTTAGCATTTCTTTAGCGTACTTAGATTAACTAAAGAAAATATCGTCGTCCATTTGTTTAATTTGGAGTCCTAAAAAGAAGTTAAGTTCTCCCATCATACTCATTTCAAACTCATCATGCATGATTTTGGCAAAGTCATCACACAATTCTTGACAAGTTGAGCCAATTATATTGTCATCAACATATATTTGTACGATTATGAGGTGAGGACCTTTCTTCTTTGTAAAGAGTGTATTGTCTACCATTCCCATGGTATACTCATGTTTAACAAGAAATGCTTTAAGTCTATCATTGCAAGCTTTGGGTGCTTGTTTGAGACCATAAAGTGCCTTCTTAAGCTTGTAAACATGATCCGGTTTCTCAAAATCAATGAAGCCGGGAGGTTGAGCCACATATACCTCCTCATTGATCAAACCGTTAAGAAACGCACTCTTTACATCCATTTGTTGAAGCTTAAAGTCTAAGGCACAAGCGTAGGCTAAAAGGATTCTAATGGATTCTAATCTAGCTACCGGTGTCATAATCAATCCCTTCTTGTTGATTATAGCCTTGTGCTACAAGTCTAGCTTTGTTACGAGACACAACACCATTCTCATATAACTTATTCCTATATACCCATTTGGTTCCTATAATGGTAGAACTTCTAGGTGGAGGAACAAGTTCCCAAACATCATTGGCAACAAATTGATTCAATTCTTCTTGCATCACAATGACCCAACTCTCGTCCGTCAAAGCTTCTTTAACATTCTTTGGTTCAATCAAGGAGACGAAACAAAAGAAGTTGCTTTGGTTTTGGACTTGAGATCTTAGGTCCTTTGATTTAAGTCACCATTGATATTATTGAGTCTATGATTCCTAGACTCCTTAATGTTTACTTCCTTTTCAACACTAAGGTCTTCAACTCCTATTTTTCTAACCTCTTTGGCTTTTACTACTTCTAATTCATCCATGTCATCATCAACCAATGGTGGTGTCTTGGGTGAGGGAGGGGTTTCATCAATGGTTACGTTGAGTGATTCTTCAATAACCCCCGAGGTTCTATTTAGGACAATGTAGGCTTTGCTAGTTTAGGAATAACCTAAAAGGATACCTTCGTAAGACTTTGGGTCAAACTTGGTAAGGTAGTCTTTGGTGTTAAGGGTAAAGAACTTGCTTCCAAACACCCTAAAGTATTCCAATGAGGGTTTCTTACCTTTAAGAATCTCATAGAGGGTCTTTCCTAGGAAAGGTCGAATAAGAATTCGGTTGAGAATATAAGTCGATGTGTCCACGGCATTGCACCAAAACTTTTGAGGCAAAGATTGCTCGTTTAACATCGTCCTACTCATCTCTTGGAGAGTCCTATTCTTCCTTTCAACTACCCCATTTGATTGTGAGTGCGAGGAGCCGAGAAGTTATGGGTATTACCATGAGCTTCACAAAAGGTACCAAATTGCACTTCATTATCAAATTCCCTACCATGATCCGTCCTAATAGAGACAATTGGACATCCTAGTTGATTTTGAATTCTTCGACTAAAGATTTCGAAATGATCGAAAGCTTCATTATTAGATGCCAAAAATCTAGTCCAAGTGAATCTAGAATAGTCATCAACTATAACTAGGGTATAAAGGTTACCTCCATAACTCTGTATGGCGGAAGGTCCAAAAAGATCCATATGTAGGAGCTCTAAGCACCGAGAGGTCGAAACTAAATTCTTGGCTTTGTGACTTGAGTGAACTTGCTTTCCAACTTTGCAAGCATCACAAAAGTGACTATCAAACTTCATCTTGGGGAGGTGTCTTACCAACTCCTTAGAGACTAAAGATTGAATTAAACGCATATTAGCGTGACCTAATCTCCTATGCCAAAGAGTAGAACTATCATCTATAGTCGCAAGACATATCTTGTCTTTTGACTTCTTATTAACCTTCATGACATAAAGCCCATGCTTTCTAACACCTTTTTAATGACTTTTCCATCTTTTACGATTTCACTATCATGTTCCGAAAAGATGACCATACACTTATTGTCACAAATTTGACCTATACTTAAAAGGTTAAACCCTAAGTTATCTACGTGCTCAACATTTTCAATGGTCATAGAGTCAAGAGAAACCGTACCTTTGCCAATGATATTACCACATAGACTACTTGCAAATGTGACGTTACCTCCATCATATGCTTTGTAGTGCGAGAACAAACTTCGATTACCCGTCATGTGTTTAGAACATCCACTATCCTTAATCTACTCGTCGGGCTCCAAATCAATTCCCAAGCATATCTAGGTAACAACACACAAGATCAAACATTTGGTCCTCAATATCTCATGGGTCGAAAATTGTTAGTTCCAAACATCCCTTGCATTTGGTTGGGATGCATGAATGAAGGAGGGGTTCCCCATGGAGAATAAAATGGAGGAGGGTAGTAATTCATATAACCATTTTGTTGTTCGTTATTTTTTCTGGGTGTATTTGATCTAGGTTTAGAGTTATGATCATTTCTTCTAGGTGTTGGGGTTTTACTTCTAGATCGTGAATTGTTTTGATTATCTCTTCTAGGCGTTGTCGTTCTACTTCTAGGCTTAGACTCATTCCGTATTCTAGGTGGAGTAGAGGATGGTCTTGATAAACTTATATTTCCCATGAGAGGTTTACTTAATGGCTTGTAGAACTTATCAATAGCATTGTTGTCAAGTATGGGTAATTTTACCTTATTAACAATAAGATGCTTTGGTTTTTCACCTGATTTTGAATTTTCAGAAAGTTCATGATTTTCACAAAAATCATGTTCTGGCCGCGGTTCCTTATCTATGGCGGCGGTTCCATAGTGATAAGGGACCACCCCATACAATCTGGGACCGTGTACAGTGGGTGATTTTTGTGAAAATCTGACTTGTTTAGGTTCACTAGTTGAGGCTTCATATGAGTTAAAACCTAGACCAAGTCTTTCCTTAGAATGAACTTGTTTGTTTAACATATCATCAAGAGCACTAGTACCTTTCATGAACTTTTCCAATTTAATGGAGGTGCTCTTAAGATTTTCATTCTCTAATCTAAGTTTCTCACAACTTAAGCAACTTAAATCAACTTCTTTATTTTTCTCAAGTTTTGCCAATTTATCCCTAAGTTCATTGATCTCATTTTCAAGCTTAGTTTTGGTTGATTTTAAGGTTTTATTCTTTTCTATGGATTTAAGACTAAGTTTGTGTAAGCTATCATATTTACCTTCAAATTCAATATCATCAAAGGTGTAGCTATCATTGCTATAGTATTCGGTTTCAGAATGTACCTCTTTAGAAGTGTGAGCCATAAGACATTTCTCCTCTTTGGGGTTGTCATCATCATCTTCACCGCTATCGCTCCAAGAGCCACTAACGAACGCCGTGTGATTCTTATCACGAGGGGGCTTTGGACAATCACTAATGAAGTGATTTGGATCACCACATCTAAAACAATTCCTATTACCTTTTTTGTTCTTGACAAACCGATTCTTTGAGAACGGTTTCTTGTCATTGTTGGGTTGCCTAACGTGTTGACCTCGTCTCTTGAAGAACTTCTTAAAATCTCTCACCGCCAATGCATACTCCTCGTCATCGCTATCCGAGGAACTATCATGGTCACTTTGTGCCTTCTTGGCTTTAAGTGCAAGAGATTTTCTTTCACTCTTTGTTTTCACTAATTCCGAGTCCTTCAAAATTATCATCTCATGAACCTTCAAGTTGCCTATGAGTTCATCGAGTGATAAAGTTGAGAGATCTTTCGACTCTTCAATTGCCGTGACTTTTGTTCTCCACTTTGGATGTAAAGCCCTTAGAAACTTCCTAACATTGTTCTTGCTAGAAAAACCTTCATCAAGTGCTTTTAGACTAGTAATAATGTGTTAAACCTAGCAAATGCACTATCAATAGTTTCATCTTCTAAGATGACAAATTGTTCATATTGTTGGACAAGAAGATCGATTTTGCTTTCTTTGACTTGGCTATTACCTTGGTGGGTTACTAAAAGAGTGTTCCAAATATCTTTAGCGGTTTCACACATAAAAATCCTTTCATACTCTTTCGTAGGTAAAGCATTATAAATCACCATTTTAGCCTCATTATTTTTTGAAAGTTTCTTTTTAGTATCGTCATTAGCTTTTTCAAATGTAACACCCGTGAAAGTGCCGTATGATGCTAAGTTATTGTCTCAAGAGCTGTTCAGTATGAGCATCTCTCTTAAGTTGTGGCTCACTTGTGGATGTGGTATCCCGAGCCCAACGTCATTTATTTAATCCTATTTTACGTATATTTTTGAAATTTTAAGAAATTTTATCGTGGATTTATTTGACGGTTTAAGTTGAAACCAACGTTTACGGTCGTATTTTAACGTTTGACGATTCAAGAAGAACCGATAACGACTACGATACCGACGGATGCCCAAAATTTACATTTTATTATCGATTGATCGATATTTGAGTTTTTCGAGATTTTATTTTTATTACGTGTTAAGTCGAGTCGGAACCATATGTATATTCGTTTTGTGTGCGTTTGAACCATTTAAAAGTATTTTCAAGTGTTCGGGGCGAAACTCGACTCTCGTAAATTTATAAAAACTTACTAGGTACCATTTTTGCCTTTTTAAAAAGTTATCTTACAACTATGGCCAAAAGAAAACTAATATTACACTTTCTACCCTCCCTACCCTATAAAAGGAAGATTTTACACACACACCTCATTATTTTCATTTCAAAAATTTCTTTCTTCTCTCTTTTTCTCTCTAGGCCGCCGGCCACCCTAACCACCATCACCACCACCATCATTTTTTTTAGGTTTTTGACAAATCTAATCAAAGACCACCTTTTCTTTTATCATTGTAAGTCTTTTCATCCATTAAAAACACACATGCAACAACTTGATTTTTCCAAGAATCAATGATTTTTCAAAAATACGTTTTGATCTAATTAAATCATGAATTTGTTTAATTGGTGTATTGATAATGCTAGATAATTAATTAAACAAGATGGGTTTTATGTTATGGGTTCTCCACAGCCCCTAAAAGCCACGAAATTTTTGGGGTTTTGGGTGTGTTCAAAGTGTTTGATGAAATGTCATGGGTTTGTGTTTATAAGGGTGTTTTAGGTGTGTTTGAATGGGTTAAACACATTGCATGTTTGTTTTATGATTTTGGTTCTATGAGGTTGATGATCAATAGGGTTTTAGGACTGAAAATATGATTTGGTTGTGATTAGGGAAGCTTAGGATGATGCCTAGAGGTGATAAGTAGGTTTGGAATCGAGCCTAAGTATGATTTTGGTATGGTTAAATTTAGGCAGAAAGTTTAAGACATTTTTGTAAAAATAATTTTTCCTACAGGTCTAGATAGTTAGATGTAGTTATGGAGTGTCTTCTTAGCTTTAATTTGGTATAAGGTAGAGCTCGTGACTCCAAACGAGCCAAAAGTTATGAGGTTTTAAAGATCGTGTACCGGGAGACGAGAACTTTCATAATCCGAATTTATGTTTAGTTTTAGTCAAATCCCGAGGACCACAAGTATGAATTGGTAAAAGGTCAAAGGTCAAATTTTGGTCACAAACCTGTGTAATTGAGTCTATAAGTGGACTTAGGAGTCAAAGAGGTCAAAGGTGCATTTCAAATAGGTCAAAGAAGTCCAAGTTGGTCGAAGTACAATTTCAGTCCGAAAAATGTAGGTTTAGTAATGTGTTGAGTAACGGGTCGTAAAAGCAAAAACTTTTAATGGGATTAAAAATGGGTTTTCTACAGGTCTTATAGTATTTTTGAGAATTTTCTCAAATTTTATAAAAATGGTTAAGTATAGTAAAACAGTCCGTACTTTTGGTAAGTATCGGCGAAACCGTAAAATGGATAGTAACTTTAATAACATTGATAAATGGTATAAGTCTAGTAACAACTACTTGTTTGACTTTGGCGTGAGTTTTCATAAGCATTGAGTGTGTTTGCATTTGCGTGTGTTTAGTACAATAATGTACGCGGAGTATTGATTTGGTTTACGTACCTTGATTTTTAGGTCAAGTGTTTGATTTTCCCGGGCATCCACGTCGTCGGTGACATTTCTCGTTACGTCTTCGCTAGAACCACTACTACTACGCCAGGTGAGTCTATAGCCTCGCTCTTTACTTTATTCAAATGTTTTTAACCCGCGAGGGGGATACATGCTAATTTAAATGAAAATGAACATAAGTCTTGATTGATTGTTGGACCCGAATGTTGCCTTGAAATTGTGTTGAGTACCTAGTTGCAAAAGTCCCTAAATTCATGAACTATTAACTATTGTCTTGCCCTCGAGTAGGGGGAAATAGCCGCTTATACAATTTGTAGTACTACGGGGCTAACGACCCAATGCTAGCCGAGAAGCTGTACGTTGAGTAAGTTCTGCGGTAGATTATCTTGTATGAGAGATAAGGTATAATTGCAACTGATGCCTTTAGAAGGGGCACTGGTTTCATCTGAATCACGCCGGTAATTATTACGCGGGTGATTGAGTTAACGGATTAGTGTCATGAGCTTAAACACAATTGTCATATCCTTGAGTAATAGATTGTGAGTACGACAATGCTATTGAATGATCATGATTGGTTTTTAATACTTATGTTCAACTTATGATTTGATAAACCTATAGATTCGCTCAACCTTTGTGTTGACGATTTTAAGCATGTGTTTCAGGTAACCAAGATTGATAGCAGCGGAGCATGCGAGGATGGAAGTTGTGGTGGCTTGGCGGTCTACTTTGTTTTCCTCCCTTTTTGCACTTAAAAATTTTATACTATGTCATGTGAATGAAAATGTATTTTTGGGTTGAGATTCAGTGGGGACCTAAACGCAAACTCTGTATTGTATTCTTTTGGGGTTTGGAAAACAGTAGACATGTGCATTTTAACTATGTTCGAATTATGTCAAGACTTTTACGTCTTTTGAGTCGTTTGATATATCTTGTGTGTGATGATAACTGTGTAGCACCCAAATGTTGTAGTTCCGCTGCGCATAGCATTTTGTGGGGGTGTTACAGATTGGTATCAGAGCCATGAGTTATAGAGAACTAGGTCGTTTTGAAAAATCCTAAACTATAACTTTTGGTGTCGTAAGAAATTGTCCAAGCACACAACTATCCTGTATGGCTCCGGTAAGATTTCTTTAGCATTGCATTATATTTTAGATGTATCCCTCAAACTAATATGAATTCCCTAAGTATTTAGTAAGTAAATACTTTGATATATATTGAGATATATTGTTGTGTACGTTGAGTACTTATTATCGTAATTTACAAATTCTTGTAAAGATTATCGTATATGTTGCATGTAATTGGCATAACGGGCTACATTGCATTACATGGCAACACCGCGTTGTAATCCTACGTGTATGTAGGAATGATGGTATGTATAAGTATGTATATACTATGGTATTTAAAGGCATTGCACGTGAAGCAATGGTCCTTGAGTAATTATCGTACATTAAAATGCGGTTTTGTTGAGAATTCGGCCTTACCGCTAATTATCAATATTGATAATTAATTTATTGTTCGAATAACCGAATATGAACCTCGTTTGATATCCTAGATACGTAAATGATGCTTCGTAACATATTTTATATCGACTAGATCGCTCTCGATTGTCGTTATCGCACTGTGATGTGTCATTGTGGACATTTTCTTTTGAAACGTAATTTACTTACGTATTACTTTATTTCCTTTATTCCTTGTGGGTTTGATATATTGGTTGGTGTAACTATAATATAGACGACGTATAATCGACGATGCGTACATCGGAGCGGCAAATCATGTGTGTATATTATGAAACGTGGTTGAGGCGTGTTGCCATTTAATCGTTGTTTACTATTTTACTTGAATTTAAAGATGTGTTTTAAAATGGACTAGCGTTGTGATCAATCGCGATAACTTGGAATTTGGTTGGTTTTTGTGTTAATTTTGTGGAGTACGATTTCGAGACTCATCCGAGGCCGATAACAACATTTAGTTGACATACGTATTCTCGTTCCATTTATTTCATTTTGTTTTGTTGATTCATTATTTTGAAGTTAATATTTTACATGACGAGGTCCGGCATTTGTGCAAGTTAAGTAAGCATCGAACTTTGTTGATTGAATGATTTAAACATAAAGTGTTTTATATATTTAATATTTGGTGAATGAAACTTTCGGATAAAAATGACGTATGGTGTGTTTTGTAACAAAGTAGAATTTTATAGAGAATAAACGGACATTGTGAAATTATTTTCCTTCAACCTTGGTTGGTAAATCGTAATAAGTAATTATTATTACTCGTAAAATCCTTGTTTTCATATATTAATATTTGATACTAAAAGATTGTGATGGACTTGTTAAGAATTTGTTTAAATTAGTTCGAGAAAGGAGTTATAATAAAATTTGCGAGATGACTATTGAGTATATGTAGCTTCGGATTTAGTATGAATTAATTTTCGGGTCAATGTAGCAAACTTTTGGCATAATTTGTAATATAGAGTAGAAAAATTGGTCATATATTTTGGAGGTAGAAACTTTGTAAAAATTGGTTTTACTTTAAACATAAGGTTATGTTTACGTATGTAGTGGTATAAACTAGAACACGTTACTTGTTGTATTGAATAAACTGGGTTAAAAATCGGAATGTACACTTTAAGTGAGAAATTATAATGCTTGAAATGAATTATAAAATCTTGATGGAACGTCATTGAAAATCATTTGTTTAATTAATTGTCGTTATAGAGAACCACTATGCATAATTCGATGATGCTTGTTTAAAATCGTTTGAAAAATCTTTTGTTTTATTCCGCGACGAGATGTGTTAATTTTAAAATCATTTGATAATGGGCTAAGGATTAAAAGTTGAATTTTATATATTTTAAAATTATTGAGATAAGCATTTTGATTGTTTATTATATTATTATTATTGAGGTTTAAGTCTCGACTAAAATCAGTAAGTATCCGAGATAATACCACGTGAAACCTCTTTATCATTTGAGTCGAATTACGCGAATATGATTTAACAAAACAGTTTTGGGGAAAACATGTGTGTAATAAAAGTCAAAGGTTGATTTTAAGAGTTAATTGGACTAGTTTGAGTCATGTTGGATACGTGTATATTTGTGATAATATAAGTCGTAATAATAAAAACGTAAAACTTGGAAAATTCTTACTACGTATGTTTTTGGTACTTAAGATATAAACATTAATGAGGTTTTGACACAAGTATGGAGATTTTCAAACCTAATGATTTGTCAATTATGATAACCGAGTCACCGCATCTACTAATGTTAATAATTTCCGAGAGATTGAAATTTTTCCAGAAATGAAAGCGTTGTAAAGATTGGAAAATGAAAGGTATAAATTCTTTAATGGTGTAACACAAATTAAAAATGTGTAAATGTTCGGTTTTACAATGTACAAGGTAACACTAATTATTATACGCAACTGGATTACACAACACACGCCTACTTGTATATTATTTAATAAAGATGTATATATAATGTTTTGAGTCACGATGGTTCGATCGTCCGACAACCCTTCTTTGATTTTGTGAGTCTGTATCTAAACATGAGTCGTCATGTGATTGTTCATTTTAATATTGTCTATGGTATGAAACCAATATTATTATATTTATTTTTGTGTCGCTACTTCGCTAGTACTTGATGATGAGGGTATGTCACCCGGTATATTTTGTCCTGTTCATGGACGTTGTGACTTTTCTTCTTACGGTTAATGGAACCTAAAATTCTGTATTTACTTGAATGATGCTTTAAATCTTCATTAAATTGGTTATTTATTTATATTGAACAACAGCGAGGAGGCGAAGCCGCTTTACCAAATTGTAGAGGTGAAAGAACTCGATCTTTCTGGTGAAATTGTTTCTATTTAACCAAGTGGTTATTCTTCTCTCCCCGTATACCCTTGGTGGAATGCGTGTGCAACTCGAGACGATGGGAAGTGTGATCGTTGTTGTATTTTTGACGATTGTGTTGGTATTCAACTTTTACTCCATGTATTCGTAGATCGCTGTTGTTATCCTGAGACTTTTGTCATATATTTGAAGTATTTTCATTTCTAATGTAGTTAATTTCCGTTGGCAATTATCTTGCTCGTTTACCTCGTTCGATCTCATTGATCTTAATTTTATTACTTGTTGTGCTTGTAATGATCTTTAATCATGAACCACCTTACCGTTATTTTGTGAATAGTCTATTGTGAAAATAGGTATGAGTGTGTCAAATGTTTTGGTGAACCAAATGCAAATGGTGTCGATTTCTTTATTTAATTATTTATTTATTTTCCTCACAAAAAGGCAAAGTAAAAGTATGTTTCCAAAGTGGACGAAAAATGTTTGATGTGTTTCTTAAAACGACGGTAGCAATATTTTCCCATTTCAAATTTCATTTCAAATGATTTAATTATTTTGAAGGCTAGGTCGAAAACTTCCATAGTCGTGTTTGGTATGTAATAATAATGTTTGTGTTGTCACTCGATCCTCAATTATGCACAGCTTAGCTAACTATGCATAATTCAGGAAGAGTCCTGTTTTGTTGGTTGTTGTTGCTTGGTCCTTAAGTATGCATGATCTAGCTAGTTATGCATAGTTTTGGAAGGGCGATGTAGTTTCAAATAAATTGGTCATCTTTAAAAACCGGTAGTGTTTTTGATAAATGTTTGGATGAGAACGTTTTTAAAAATGGTGGATCCTTATGCAAGTAATCGTATTTTCTTTGATTCCTAAAGAAATTTTTGAATTTTCTTGCATTCCTTGAAATCTTTTCTTTTGTTTGGTATTGACTTAGTAAGTCACCTTGACCGAGTAATTTTGGAAAATGTTTTTATGAGTTGTGTGTAACGTGCAAATTTCATCGGAATCACGGGGGTGTTGATGAAATACCAAAGGGGTTCATACCGACACTGATAAGAAATTTAAACAAGAATAGAAGACTTCCGAAGTAGAGGAAAACCGAGTTTGAATAACTCTAAGGGAAAGGACGAAGACTTCTCCTACGTCGAATGTATCGTACTTTATTTATTATTCTTTTCTTGTTCTTTTGATATGACAACGACACGCGGTAAACTGTTGAAGTTTACCAACTGTGCATCAGTGATTGGAAGACAATTCCATTGTCGTTTTCGTTTATTTAAGTGAGGAATCCTCTTTGCTTGACTCAACCATCCTTGATTATCGATGGTTAAACGATAGATATCCCTAGTTGATGTTTTTGTGGTAAACCCTTGCCTTTTATGTATTTGTGTGGTAAGTAATCTGGTCGAGTGATCGTAAGTTGTGAGAACTTGAGACGACATTGTCCAATGAAGTCCGATCATGGAGAACACGTGCCATGTAATGTATTTTTTTTTAACTGTGAACGATGATATTTATTAAGATTTTGACCACGTTTGGGACGAAAGTAAGATGGTGTTCTTGTAGTATCTTTTGGGTATGGATCCGTGTGTGAGCACCCTGCGATGACGTATGTAAGTATTTTATTTCTTTTTGGATATGCATCCATAGCTAGCAAGCTCTTGAACCTTCTTTAACTTGCAATTTTCTTTCGGCTGGACTCATCCGAGAAATATGTCGAATATTCTTATTTTATCATGGCTTGGCTGATTAGCAAGCATGAGTTAACTTGAATGAACTTATTTTACTTGGCATGGTTTGGCTACGTTGCAAACATGTCGTAATATGATTGTATGTGTTTCATAATGGCTTTTGTGTTTGTTTGGATTGTGATGTCTTCGAGAGAGTTATGTATACGCCGAATGATTTCGTATCGATAAATTCGTTTTTTTTACGAGCTAGGGTTGTATGTACGTAATATTGCGATAAGGTGATTTTGTATGACTAGTGTTAATTACTTCGTCTTATATATCCTGAACGTTTTCGATGGGGTTATGTGTGACCCGTGCGATTTTATTTTGTGAGTGGTTGTTTTTATGAGATGATGAACCAAGTGAAAGGACGATTCGAAAGTTGAAAGACATGCTCCGAACGTGTGTGATTGATTTTGATAGTTGTTGAGATCGACACTTGCCGTTGGTAGTACCTTTGTACAACGACATTTACCATGTTAACAATGAAGATGCAACATTTGAAGAATTATGATGATGAAAATGCAGATCGCCAGTTGGATAGAATAAAGTAAGGAAAAGTCAGTTGAATGGACCTGAAATGATTTGAGAGACTCCGGAGGAGATGGTGTAGATTAAGAATTATATGTTAACCGCGAGAAGCTATGGAAAGAGATGTGTTGATACCCGTGGGAAGAATTTAGGGAAATTGAAGTGGAGATCATGGATCAAGATGGTAAGAGATTGAAGCAAGGCATAATAACCATGGTGAAGGTGTGATAGAACCCGAGACGTGAACCGAAGTCCACGTCGGAATGTGGAGACCTCTTTAGGAAGTAGTACCATCATCTTGCTAGTAGTACAAATGCGAGTATAAGAACCGGAGAGCGCCGGGACGTCGCTCCTTTAAGGAGGGGAGGATGTAACACCCGTGAAAGTGCCGTATGATGCTAAGTTATTGTCTCAAGAGCTGTTCAGTATGAGCATCTCTCTTAAGTTGTGGCTCACTTGTGGATGTGATATCCCGAGCCCAACGTCATTTATTTAATCCTATTTTACGTATATTTTTGAAATTTTAAGAAATTTTATCGTGGATTTATTTGACGGTTTAAGTTGAAACCAACGTTTACGGTCGTATTTTAACGTTTGACGATTCAAGAAGAACCGATAACGACTACGATACCGACGGATGCCCAAAATTTACATTTTATTATCGATTGATCGATATTTGAGTTTTTCGAGATTTTATTTTTATTACGTGTTAAGTCGAGTCGGAACCATATGTATATTCGTTTTGTGTGCGTTTGAACCATTTAAAAGTATTTTCAAGTGTTCGGGGCGAAACTCGACTCTCGTAAATTTATAAAAACTTACTAGGTACCATTTTTGCCTTTTTAAAAAGTTATCTTACAACTATGGCCAAAAGAAAACTAATATTACACTTTCTACCCTCCCTACCCTATAAAAGGAAGATTTTACACACACACCTCATTATTTTCATTTCAAAAATTTCTTTCTTCTCTCTTTTTCTCTCTAGGCCGCCGGCCACCCTAACCACCATCACCACCACCATCATTTTTTTTAGGTTTTTGACAAATCTAATCAAAGACCACCTTTTCTTTTATCATTGTAAGTCTTTTCATCCATTAAAAACACACATGCAACAACTTGATTTTTCCAAGAATCAATGATTTTTCAAAAATACGTTTTGATCTAATTAAATCATGAATTTGTTTAATTGGTGTATTGATAATGCTAGATAATTAATTAAACAAGATGGGTTTTATGTTATGGGTTCTCCACAGCCCCTAAAAGCCACGAAATTTTTGGGGTTTTGGGTGTGTTCAAAGTGTTTGATGAAATGTCATGGGTTTGTGTTTATAAGGGTGTTTTAGGTGTGTTTGAATGGGTTAAACACATTGCATGTTTGTTTTATGATTTTGGTTCTATGAGGTTGATGATCAATAGGGGTTTAGGACTGAAAATATGATTTGGTTGTGATTAGGGAAGCTTAGGATGATGCCTAGAGGTGATAAGTAGGTTTGGAATCGAGCCTAAGTATGATTTTGGTATGGTTAAATTTAGGCAGAAAGTTTAAGACATTTTTGTAAAATAATTTTTCCTACAGGTCTAGATAGTTAGATGTAGTTATGGAGTGTCTTCTTAGCTTTAATTTGGTATAAGGTAGAGCTCGTTACTCCAAACGAGCCAAAAGTTATGAGGTTTTAAAGATCGTGTACCGGGAGACGAGAACTTTCATAATCCGAATTTATGTTTAGTTTTAGTCAAATCCCGAGGACCACAAGTATGAATTGGTAAAAGGTCAAAGGTCAAATTTTGGTCACAAACCTGTGTAATTGAGTCTATAAGTGGACTTAGGAGTCAAAGAGGTCAAAGGTGCATTTCAAATAGGTCAAAGAAGTCCAAGTTGGTCGAAGTACAATTTCAGTCCGAAAAATGTAGGTTTAGTAATGTGTTGAGTAACGGGTCGTAAAAGCAAAAACTTTTAATGGGATTAAAAATGGGTTTTCTACAGGTCTTATAGTATTTTTGAGAATTTTCTCAAATTTTATAAAAATGGTTAAGTATAGTAAAACAGTCCGTACTTTTGGTAAGTATCGGCGAAACCGTAAAATGGATAGTAACTTTAATAACATTGATAAATGGTATAAGTCTAGTAACAACTACTTGTTTGACTTTGGCGTGAGTTTTCATAAGCATTGAGTGTGTTTGCATTTGCGTGTGTTTAGTACAATAATGTACGCGGAGTATTGATTTGGTTTACGTACCTTGATTTTTAGGTCAAGTGTTTGATTTTCCCGGGCATCCACGTCGTCGGTGACATTTCTCGTTACGTCTTCGCTAGAACCACTACTACTACGCCAGGTGAGTCTATAGCCTCGCTCTTTACTTTATTCAAATGTTTTTAACCCGCGAGGGGGATACATGCTAATTTAAATGAAAATGAACATAAGTCTTGATTGATTGTTGGACCCGAATGTTGCCTTGAAATTGTGTTGAGTACCTAGTTGCAAAAGTCCCTAAATTCATGAACTATTAACTATTGTCTTGCCCTCGAGTAGGGGGAAATAGCCGCTTATACAATTTGTAGTACTACGGGGCTAACGACCCAATGCTAGCCGAGAAGCTGTACGTTGAGTAAGTTCTGCGGTAGATTATCTTGTATGAGAGATAAGGTATAATTGCAACTGATGCCTTTAGAAGGGGCACTGGTTTCATCTGAATCACGCCGGTAATTATTACGCGGGTGATTGAGTTAACGGATTAGTGTCATGAGCTTAAACACAATTGTCATATCCTTGAGTAATAGATTGTGAGTACGACAATGCTATTGAATGATCATGATTGGTTTTTAATACTTATGTTCAACTTATGATTTGATAAACCTATAGATTCGCTCAACCTTTGTGTTGACGATTTTAAGCATGTGTTTCAGGTAACCAAGATTGATAGCAGCGGAGCATGCGAGGATGGAAGTTGTGGTGGCTTGGCGGTCTACTTTGTTTTCCTCCCTTTTTGCACTTAAAAATTTTATACTATGTCATGTGAATGAAAATGTATTTTTGGGTTGAGATTCAGTGGGGACCTAAACGCAAACTCTGTATTGTATTCTTTTGGGGTTTGGAAAACAGTAGACATGTGCATTTTAACTATGTTCGAATTATGTCAAGACTTTTACGTCTTTTGAGTCGTTTGATATATCTTGTGTGCGATGATAACTGTGTAGCACCCAAATGTTGTAGTTCCGCTGCGCATAGCATTTTGTGGGGGTGTTACATCAAAAGTGACCAATTCTTTTGTTTTAGAAACTTCATTAAATTGATAGGGTAAAAAATCACCATTGGTAATAACATGCCAAAGATCTAAATCTTTTGATTTCACATAAGTTTCAAATCTATTTTTCCAATAAATAAAACTATCGGTTTCAAAAAGTGGTGGTCTTTGCATAGATTGCCCTTCTAGGCATTTGTTGGAATCCATAGATCGATTCAAGTTTTAAAATACAATATACTTTAAAAATTCTTGAGCAACCTCGCTCTGATACCAATTGTAGAAACTAGAAGGGGGGGGGGGGTTGAATAGTTTCTTATATTTACTTGTTAAAATGTGGTTTTCAAAAATCCTTTTTCAAAAACTTAGGCTTGAGGAAATATGTGAAATCTTCTTATGGAGAATATGAACAATGATAGTGTAACTAAACTAATACTAACAAAAATATATGCACAAAGAATAAAGAATGTAAAGATTTAAGGGTAAAGAAAGATCAAACCGAACACCAAGGATTTATAGTGGTTCGACAACAAAGCTCACTCCTCGTTCCTACTCCACTCCTCGAGTACTCCTTACTCGAGAGTTCACTACACAACAAGATCCTTATGGTGGAGAAAACCGTACACGTCGCTTAACCAATTTCCGACTCTAAGCTAAAAGTCGAGCCCTAATCGTAGCTAGGACCAATCTACACAACTATACTTAGTACATACACAACTTCCAAATAGACACAACTACTTGGATCTTCACAACTATGACACAACTACAAATGTATAAAATTAGATCTTCAATGTATCTTTGGTGGTGGACTCAAGACTTCACAAGGATAGTGTTCTTCTCTTTTCACTTGGAGAGGAAGGGATGGAAAAACAAGATTCACTTCTTAAACAAGTAGTAATCAAACAAATGATCAAAGATTTGAGTAATTAAAGAAGAGTGTTTGAATCTGGAAATAGATGTGCAAAAGAGGTGGATTGATAAGCTGAGAATGGTCCACTATTTATAGGACAAAGGGCCAACGGCTATATCTTCCCGCGGTTCCTTATCTTAGCCCGCGGTACCTTATCGATAAGGAACCGCCTAGGAGCTAAGGAACCGCTGGACTAGACTCCGCTCCCTTTTTGTCCTTTAGTGGTGGAGGTCATATCTGGTTTAAAAAATATCCTGATAGAATATTCCTAACCATAAAAGAATATGCCATTTTCAAATTTTCAAATAATTAATTTAATAAAACATTTTCTTAAAAAGAAAGTTTAATAAAAACTTGTCATACTTAACAAAAAGTGAGTTTTAAGAAAAGATTAAATCACTTGATCACTTGATTAAGGTTAGTACTTGTTTATCCATACCTTAAGTGAAATGGGTAAAATGCAAAATACTTGAACTCAAGAATTCGTTTTTCGTTGTTTTCGTAAATGCTTGTTTTTACATATTGTCGTAATCAAAACTAAGCGAAACCGAAAAATGCAAGTAACGTTTTTAGGCATCATTGCATTAACAGGGTTTATTACTGATATTATGTTCGTGTTTTTGGTTTTACATAACCATTTTCATATAAGGTTTTTATTTAACTCTATACAACGTTATAAAACGTATTGTATGATGTTTTTGCTACAATGGTTCGTATAATGGTTTTGAAGGCAAAAGCCTATATTATGATTTACGACAAACATTTGTATAAAATGTCTTTGACCTATTTTATGGCCTACGACAAAGAATTCTATAAAATGTTTTTCGGTAATATTTATATACCGATGATATATTAATGGTTTTTATTAAACTCTATGAATTCACTCGGCGTTTTCGTTGACTTTTTTTAACATGTTTTATCTCAGGTACTTGAAGGTAATACTCGGGAAGACGATAAGAATTTATGCCCCGCATTCAAATAAAATTTCCATTCAAACGTTTAGTAAAATTGTATGAAATACTATCACCTGAGGACCTATGTAATTTGATATTTATGAATGGAAAATGCTTTATTATTCAACGACGCGATTTTTAAGCGTTGTCTATGATTTGAGTAATGTGCTATCCCGTAATACCAACGACTCTTCCGCTGAACTAAAGTACGAATATTTTGGGGTGTTACAGTTTTGTATCAGAGCTCTCGTTATAGAGAACAAAAGATTTTTAAAACCAAGGTTTTGAATAAAACATTTCAAAATCTTTTAACCCTAAATATTTTTAAATAAATATTTTGAGCAAAATGTTTAAAAATCTTTTGACTATAACGGTGCCGAAGAATTCCCAAGTTACCGACAAGGCCAGACTGAGAAGTGTTATTTTAATATATATAACTTGGATTATATATATATGTTATTGTAATTTGATTACACGATTGTTTAATGATTATTCTAATACATATACGAGATATTTATACGACGTAGATTGTCACAGGGAACCCTAACTCCCCTAGCAAATCAATCGAAGCTATTTCTATAGAAAATCTAGCTATTCTAGATCTAAACCAAGTTGTGGATGTTCATAGTCCCAACGAAATGCTTGATATTTGTAGAAATGTTGATATTAGTTGATTATGGTCTTGAAGAAGAATTGGCGAGATTAAATCTGATATCGATGTCATGACGATCTTTCCTTATAGAGTGGAGTTTGAAAAAACCTTACCACCTAGAAAGGTGTCATCTGATTCGGTGTCACCCAATTCTTAAAATTGAAATCGAAAAGGTGAATGTTGCACTTGAGGCTGTCTTTGGAGCCTTTACCCAAAAGCCTCATGCTACTAGTATCTTTCCGAGAAGTCTAATTGAATTTGTGAGTCATTTCATACTAGTGACCCATTTGATAACTATTGTTGTAAGAGATATAGGATTGGAAATTAAGTGTTGTTCATGTCGAACTTTTATTGCCCTTTCAAGGTCTAAGAATAAGGTTGAAAGTATTGGAGAATAAGGTAGGATGTCGCATTGAGTATAAGTTGATTGAAACTTGAATAAAGTAAAATTTAACTCGTATGGAATATGAGATTGTTAAGAGGAAGTCGTTAAGTCTTGTGATTGAATTATAAGGTTTTAAATGATTGTTGGTTCGTGTTAAGGGTTGTTCCTAGGCCATTGTCCAATGACGAGGATGCCCAGTGTCCAAGAAATAAATTGAAGAAATCTTCTTCTGAATTGGGACCGATGGATCTTCCGGGATAGGTAGAACACCTAATGACTCTTGTAGATTAATATTCATTGTGGTATCTTTTAAAATCCCTAACTTAACTGATACATCAGTTGGTTGGATGAGTCCTTGAAATTGTATGACATGGCGACACGTAATGTGTTACGGTACAATTTTGGACTTGTTTGTGATTAATGAAAAGACTATCTTTGATTGCTAAATCCTACATGTATCGATGTTATCTATCTTTTCTTGCTTCTTCCTAATGTTCACATTAGTGATCCAACCATTGAACAAGTACTCATTTCAGATAGAGTTGCGTTGTAGATTCTTCTCTTTGTATTCCTGAGTGCCATCGAGGTCATGAACCTCATGATTAATTGGCTAAGCTCATTTCCTATCATATTGTAGTTAGTTCTTGGTGAAAAAAATCTTCATCACTCTTTTGCAGATCACTCATTGTTTTTATAAGTCAAAACAGTATCCCTTGAGAAGAATTAAATTTTCATCACCATATGGATTATTCAAAGTGAGACTTATAAGTAATCGTTATCGAAATAAAGTTGTTTATGAAACACCTTGGAAATCTTAACTGTTTCCATAACAAAGAACATCTCTGTAGATTCAATTGATTTTATCTCATGATTAAGCATGAAAATATTTCTATTTTAAACATAATGACAAAATTTTGACGAACTGTGTATTGCATCGTTAATCCTAAAATTGTATATAGTTGCGCGCCTACGTACAATTTGGAAGGGACCATGCAAGGCTGATTAGTAGTCACCATGAAATTGTTACTAAACATTACATTTTCTTTGTAATTGTGAAAGATTGAACTTTTACGAAATCTGCAAGAAGTGCAAAATAGGGACATACTGTTAGGGACACTAATGTTAGGATTTTTCAATCCTTTTTATGCAATTAATGTTCGTTTTTCCTCGACTCACTCGAGTTGATCTCAAATTAGCGTGGATTAATTGTTTTTGGTGAATAAGAACTCTTTTTTGGTATTTTTAAACTAAAAGACTATTTAATAAAACACTATTTAATCTAATTTAAATCTAATTTAATTAATAATATATAAAACTTGATTAAAACTAATTTAACTATTTTAAAACTTTTTAAACAAATGTGAGTAGACTATTTTAAATTTAATTAAAACTTACTCTAGTTAACTAATTAATTTTAAACTAATTACTTTAAATGAAATCTATTTTTTTTAAAACAAAACTAATTTATATTAAATAAAATTTAAACTAAATTTAAAAATACTTAAAATTCCTAAAAGTAAATAAATTATATTTTTTTTATCTTTTTAATTTTTTAAAGTAAACTAAACTGAATATAATAAAAACTATTAAAATACTTTTAATTAAAATTTAACAAAACTTAAAACTTGTATTAAACTATATTTAATTAAAACCGCCAGCTCATTAAAACCCTATATTAATTAAACTAAACATAATAGAACACAAGAAAGGTGCTAGCTCAATTGGTTATGTCGTATGACTGTTATGCGTGAGGTCACGCGTTCGAGTCCTAGGAGGGATAATATTTTGCTTATTATTTTTTTGGACTTTAAAGATCAAAATAACAGACCAAAAGAGTCTGTTATTTAAGCAGTAATATAAGCAAATAACAGCAAATCAAATAAGCAGATAAGACGAATAAGCAAAATAAGCAGTTTAAATGAATAAGCTAATATGAAATAAGCAGTTAAATCTTAAACTAAATAATAACTAACAATAATAAGCACAAATCAGTTAAGTAACTAAGCAAATAAGAAATAGACTAAATAAGCTAAACAAACTAACTAAAATAAAACAATAAGCAACCAAAAAATCCTATAAGCTAAATGTTAAAATAAGCAAATCAAACTATGAGTAAAACCAACTTAAATAAATAGTTACCAAATATCATACGAACCAAACAGAAACTTTAATAATTTAAATCAGATAAAAAAACGTAAACAAACTAACCTAAGCAGACCAGAATAAGCAGATCCAAAACAGCAAAATAAACTCAATAAGTAGTTTCGAACTTAACCAAATAAAACAAAAGCAGATCCAATCATCAACAAGCTAAACAAAAGCATATTCAACTACAGCTATTTAAGCAGGAATATAACCTATTGACGATTTCCGTTGGGCAGTAGGGTGGCGTTGAACCCCCTATGAACCGAAATAAACCGAACAAACACCTACTTGTTACCCAATATTCATCATCATCACCATCGTACCATGAACGAACCACGATATATATATATATATATATATATATATATATATATATATATATATATATATATATATATATATATATATATATATATATATATATATATATATATATATATATATATATATATATATATAGAGAGAGAGAGATTGAGGTTCTTGTAAAATAGTACTTAAAATAAGTTAGTGTAGGAAGTTATGTATCATGTGTATGTTCATCTATATTTATCTATAAAAATGTTACTCGTAGCGAGATATCGCGTTTCTTTGTATATTATGTATCAAAAAGTTATTCACGTCGAGAAAAGATGTCTCTTTATAGATCATGTATCAAAATGTGACTCGTAGCGAGCTACCATGTTTCTTTGTATTATGTATCAAAAAGTTACTTGCGGCGAGCACCGCTACTTCCTTTCATGTTGTTTACAAAATGACATTAACCAGACTTCATCAAATGACATCATATACTAATACATCTAACGATTCAAGTTACTTCCAATACTTCCTACGTTAACAACTATCCTACGTTAACCTTCCTCTATATATATATATATATATATATATATATATATATATATATATATATATATATATATATATATATATATATATATATATATATATATATATATATATATATATATATATATATATATATATATATATATATATATATATATATATATATATATATATATATATATATATATATATATATATATATATCTAATAATTTCCCAGTAGGGGAAATTATCCCTATCTTTTTACTTCAACAATTATTCAATAAAAAATAAAATTAAGATAATATTGCAATAATAATAAAACGAGACAAAGATTTAAGAAACTTTAAATTTCATTAATATTAAAATAACAGAGTACAATACTTGATTGAAAAGGATATTACAATAAACCCTAATTCTATTTTTTTCAAAAAAATAAAAATTAAACTAAAAAGAAAGGCACCATTAAAATTACAGATATGAGGGGTTTTTATAGGAAAACCCCAAGCCTATTGGGAAACTTGGTGACCACGGCCTTCAATCCTAGCCGCTCTTCTTCTTTTCTCTTTCTTCTTTTCTTCATGTACGGTTGGAAATGCATCTTGAGCCACGGATTACCAGCATGGCAATTTTGTGCTTCCTGAATCCGAGGTGGAGGCATCTTATTGGAGGTTTTTTTTGGTGGTGAGGTGATTATCCAATCACGTCAAGGGAAGTAGTCCACGTCGGATTTGGAGATGAGGACCACTCCTTGGTGTCATCTCCGATTCATATGGGGATTTATTTCCTCATTGTGTGAATTAACCAATAGGGTAAACCCCCAATTTTTATGGGTAAATTTGGTGATTAGGGTTTGGGAATAGTAAAAACTTGTCTGTGTTTATTTAGGGTTGAGAGAGAGATGAGGGAAAGTGGAGAAGTGTTACTTTGGTTGCATCGATGGGTGTGTGAGTGGGGTAAAATAAACTATGAAGTGGGTGAATGTTATTGTTATTATCGAAAGTAGGGATGGGGTAAAAACGTTTAATAATAAAGTGTGTGGGGTGTGGGTTTGACCGGGTTGTGAGGTGTTGACCAACCAAGACCAGGCTTAATATCTCTGTCCCATGTTTATTTAGTCAAATGGGCTTTGGCCCAAGTTGGTATCCATTTGTATTTTGGGCTGAATTGGGCCAAGTGATTTTAATAAGAAAAATACAACTTCCAAATGGACCTTTTGAGCCCATTAACCCGAATGTGGGACCCACAAGCCCGTTTAACTCCATAAATATTAAATCCGCTAAAAACGAGCTCGACTTCGGCTTTCTTGTTCATTTTCTTCAAACTCGTGTCGGTTTAGCCGGTTTTTGTGAACTTGGGCGCACTTTTGGTCTTTGACTTTGTGTTCGTCTCTTTCTTGGACTTTTCTTAAACATTAGACCGTGAAATCCCGTGTTTTCTTTCCTTTTGATCATTTGTACCTATTTCACACAAAAACACAAAACCACGCGTAATTCTGATTTTTACGATATTAAACACATGATTAGGTCTTGTTTTTCCTTGATTTTAGTGGCAAAAGGATAAGTGTTTACACACTTATTAAATCCCCTACACTTGACCATTGCAATGACCCCATGCAATGAATAGTTTTAAAGCATTAAGTTACATTTTTCTCATAGTTAATACATCTCGGCCTTTATTACTATTACTACTACTACTACGATGAAAAGATGAAAACTTTTAAAGGAAACAAAAGTTATAACAATTTATTAACTTGGAAATTATTTGATGGAAGAAACTTGAAAAGAAATCTAAGACTTAGATTAGGGCTTTGGTGTTATGAATATTAATCATCCTCAAGTTTCACGTTCCCCATACCAAGCTTAAAAACGAGATCATTGTTTACCATAAGTCCTTAAGTTAAATCCCACTCATATAAGATAATTGTGTAATACTCTTTCTCCAATTCCTACGTTGTATCTCTAGATTTTATTGATTGTCATTCACCCGTAGGCTCATTTGACTTACTTGATAATTATTATTCCAAAAATGAAGGCCAAACGGTGCAAACCCGACACTTAAAACCTAACCTCGTCCTCAAAAACGTTCTCACTAAAGTAAGCCCACATCAAGGATGATTTAACACGATTTGGGGAATAAATTCCCGGACCCAAAATTTGGCCAATAGTACTACTTATTAATTATTCCTCTAAAGTCATGTAGACTTTATGTGGAGTTTAGCAAGTTCCCATCATATACCCTTAGGCTCTTTAAGATGTAAAAATGCTCCCCGTCTATTGTCCACACCCTAAGGCTCCTTGAACGATAAACGAGAGAATTGATTTTTGATCAATTTTTATTCAACACTTACCATGCCATACACCCTAAGGCTCTAATGACAAGGTTCGTGCTACATGCCCCACACCCTAAGGCTCCTTGAGGTCATGTTTTAATCTTATTCTTTCTTTATTTATGATATATATAGTAGGCCAAATTCCACGGTCCCATGGTCTGAATACCTCCTACTTAGTGGTCATGTTTTAATCTTATTCTTTCTTTATTTATGATATATAATGTGTTTATGCTTTAATTACAAGGAGATAAAAGATTTGGCTAAGAGTTAAGATATCGAATCGACACCGCAAAAATCCTCATTTATTAAGCAATTAAATATACAAGCGGGAAGAAAGAGCCACAAAAACTTATATAAGCAAGAGTTAACCCTTAAACTTATTATCAACTCTATCATCTCTCGTTCTCCACAATTTTAAAATCTCAAGGAATGAGACTCGTTGATGCTTAGCCTAATAAACCAATTAAGGTCCATATGGTTAAGGATACTAGCTAGAGTAAACTTGGATAAGTAAACTCGGGTTGAGTCAAAATATTCACGACGGGCCTAATATATCAAAGATATCTAAACTTGTTAAAACCATTTTATTCATTTATTTATTATTTTT
Source organism: Glebionis coronaria (assembly GCA_025667525.1). Lineage (NCBI taxonomy): Eukaryota > Viridiplantae > Streptophyta > Magnoliopsida > Asterales > Asteraceae > Glebionis > Glebionis coronaria. The sequence goes on along the minus strand of JANFOE010001504.1, from coordinate 165,937 downwards.
TACTTTATTCTTGAAATGGAAATTATTACGATGCGATGACAAAAGGAAAATAAATAAAAAATACTACTAGGCCAAAATAGATCAAAAATTTGAAAAATGTTGAATTTTTTTTTAAATTTTCCGGTTAAATGGGGTCAAATTCATGGAAAAGCCCACTAAAATTCGATAGAAGTCCCCCCTACACTTAATATAAACATTGTCTCAATGTTTAAGCATGTGGGAGAATAAACTCTCCTACACTTAGGACATTGAGTACGTTGTTAAAAATCGAGCTAAGGAAGGGACAACTAAAGTGATTACATTTATTTCTTTTATTTATATACAAGATTGAATCACAATAGCAAAAACTTATTGAAGGAACCGGGTACACGGGAAACACGGGAACACGGGTCGCGTCAAAAGCACCAAAAGTGGATCATCAAAGCATATGTCCCTGCACACATCACAACACACAAACAACCTACTTGGCTCCCCCTACACTTATTGGTGGAAATGAATGAAGGTGAAAAAGGTGGAAAGGATGGTAAAAGTAAAAATCTAACCTAGTTATACGATGCTTGATTTATTTATCACGAGTCTCTAGCTTGACTCGATTTCCCGAATTAATTCAAGGGAAATGTGGAGAGGGATGGAATCATCTCATGAGAGATGTCCTCTCCATAGTACAACTTAACGCGTTCGCCATTCACCTTAAAGTTGGGCCCATTTGGTTAAGATAACTCAGTGATGCCATAAGGGAAGATTTGGGCCAGAGTGAATGGACCGGACCAACGGCTCTTAAGTTTACCCGAAAAGATTTTCAATCGAGAGTTAAAGAGTAAAACTTGATCACCAACATGGAACTCTCGGTTTTTAATCTTGGAATCATGAATGAGCTTAGTCTTCTCCTTGTAGATTAATGAATTTTCATAAGCCTCATTCCTAAGTTCATTAAGTTCATTGATTTGGATTTTCCTATGATCACCGGCTTTGTTTATGTCAAAATTAGCCCATTTCAAGGCCCAATAAGCCTTATGCTCCAACTCAATGGGGAGGTGGCACGCCTTTCCGTACACAAGGCGATAAGGGGTACAACCTATAGGTGTCTTATAAGCGGTACGGAAAGCCCACAAAGCATCATCTAATTTATCGGCCCATGAGGCACGATGCTCTCCCACGGTTCGCTCTAAGATTCTCTTAAGACCACGGTTGAAAACCTCGGTTTGACCATTAGTTTGAGGATGATATGCGGTGGAAAGTCGGTGATTGACACCATACTTAGCCATGACTCGTGCAAATTGATCATTACAAAAATGAGTCCCGCGATCACTAATAATAGCACGAGGCACACCGAATCGAGCAAAAAATTGTTTCAAGAAGTTAACAACCACCCTCGCATCGTTAGTAGGTAAAGCCTTTGCTTCAACCCATTTTGATACGTAGTCAACGGCTACGAGGATGTACTTGTTCCCTTTGGATGATGGGAATGGCCCCATAAAGTCAATGGCCCATACGTCAAAGATTTCACACTCTTGGATGAAATTTTGAGGTATCTCATCTTTATGTGTGATCTTGCCTTGCCTTTGGCAAGCATCACAATGCTTAACCATTTCATGAGCGTCATGATAAATTGTGGGCCAATAGAATCCGGAGTCAAAAACTTTTTTAGCGGTGTAATTAGGACCAAAGTGACCACCGGTGGGTCCTTTATGGCAAGCTTCAAGGATTTGTAAAGCCACCGGCCCATCAACACATCTACGAATGATTAAATCCGCACATTGATTGAAAAGATAAGGGTCGTCCCAATAGTACGTTTTAACGTCCTTGAAGAATTTTTTCTTTTGTTGGGACGATAACCCTTCGATAAGAACACCACCCGCCAAATAGTTTGCAATGTCCGTAAACCATGGGGTATCATCAAGATTGGAATTAATAGACATTAAGGTCTCATGGGGAAAAGATTCATTAATCTCTTGATTTGGAGGTTCCCCTTGATAAGGATCCTCAAGTCTACTAAGATGATCCGCGGCTAGGTTTTCCGCTCCCTTTTTATCACGAATTTCGATTTTAAATTCTTGTAGGAGCAAAACCCAACGAAGGAGTCTCGATTTAGCATATTGCTTGGTCAATAAGTATTTCAAGGCGGAATGGTCGGTGTAAACGATGGTGGTGGAAAGCACAAGATAGGGGCGGAATTTCTCAAAAGCATACACTACGGCTAAAAGCTCTTTTTCGGTAGTGGTATAATGCAATTGAGCCCCCGTCATTGTCTTACTAGCATAATGAATGGGTTGGAAATGTTTGTTAACTCGTTGACCTAAAACCGCTCCTACCGTGAAATCACTAGCATCGCACATGAGCTCGAAAGGTAACTCTCAATTTGGAGAGACTAAGACCGGTGCCTTAGTTAATTTACCTTTAAGAAGTTCGAAAGAGTCAAGACATTCTTGAGAGAAGATGAAAGGAGCATCCATTTCTAGGAGATGAGTCATTGGACGAGCTATTTTCGAGAAATCTTGGATGAAACGTCAATAAAATCCCGCATGGCCTAAAAAACTTCTAACTCCTTTGACGGTGGTAGGTGGAGGTAACTTAGCAATGACGTCAACTTTAGCACGGTCTACTTCGATACCGGCTTTGGAAGTTTTATGACCGAGGACGATGCCTTCTTTTACCATGAAATGGCATTTTTCCCAATTAAGAACGAGACGAGTGTCTTCACACCGTTTAAGCATACGTTCTAAATTAGCAAGGCAAGAAGAGAAAGAATCACCATAGACCGAGAAATCGTCCATAAAGACTTCCATAGTTTCTTCAACCATGTCATGAATTATCGCCATCATACAACTTTGGAAAGTCCCGGGAGCATTGCATAAGCGGAAAGGCATTCTTTTGTAAGCAAATGTTCCATAGGGACAAGTGAATGTGGTTTTCTCTTGGTCTTTTGGATCGATAGGGATTTGAAAATATCCGGAAAAACCATCTAAGAAGCAATAGAAATCATTTCCCGCTAAACGCTCGAGCATTTGATCCATGAAAGGAAGAGGGAAATGATCCTTACGAGTGGCATCATTGAGCTTACGATAGTCTATGCAAACTCGCCAACCCGTTACGAGTCGAGTAGGAATCAAATCGTTGTTTTCATTGAGAACAACGGTGATTCCGCCTTTATTAGGCACACAATGGACGGGACTAACCCATGGCGAATCCGAGATAGGGTAAATCATTCCGGCGTCTAGAAGTTTGATAACTTCTTTCTTAATGACTTCATAAATTTTTGGATTAACCCTTCTTTGATTTTGGATTGCGGGTTTAAAATCATCTTCCATGAGAATTTTATGAGTACAAAAATTAGGATCAATTCCGCGGATGTCAGAGATTTTCCAAGAAATTGCTTTCTTATGATTCTTAAGCACATCGATAAGTCGGGATTTTTCATCTTCTTTTAAGTCCTTAGCAATAATGACGGGTAACTTATTATCCTCCTCTAAGAAAACGTACTCTAAATGAGACGGTAAATCCTTAAGCTCTAAATCCGGTGGATTGTCAATGGAAGGCTTAGTAAAATTAGGATAATTGTTTATAACTTCCTTAGGGGTAGGTGGAGAAATATGGTCCTGATTGAGAAGTCTCTCAATGGTACGAATGTCTTCTTCCCAGTCGGTGGGAGAATCGTCATATTTAAGATCCACATCCCCTAAACTCGCTTCAAATTCTTGTAAAAGAAAGTCACTTTCTCCAAATGGAGTCAATGAAGGAGAAATAGAAGCTACGGTTTCAATATGAGGTAAATGAGAAATCCCGCTCTTGCATGCCTCGTGAAAATATTCTTCGCATGCTTCGTCGAGCACATCGATGTAATTCACGGATTCGGGCTCATCGGGAAGTTTGAAAAGTTTACCCATGTTAAAGACGATTTTATCATCCCCGACCCTCATGATAAGCTCACCCGCGGCTACATCAATTAACGTACGCCTGGTTCTCAAGAAGGGTCGTCCCACAATTAAGGGAACACGGGATCCATTTCATAGTCGACTACGACGAAATCGGCGGGAAAAGTGAATTTATCGACTCCTACAAAAACATCCTCGGCTATCCCCACCGGATAAGCAACCGCACGGTTTGCTAATTCCAATGTCATACGAGTGGGGACTAGCTCGGGTAAAGATAATTGTTTCCACACGGACAATGGCATAAGATTGATACTCGCTCCGAGATCCGCCAAAGCCATACAATTCTCAACACCCGGAAAATTACAAGGAATAAGGAATCGACCGGGATCTCCTAACTTAACCGGTAATTTTCTCAAAAGAACCGCGGAAAAATACTCATTCAATTGGGTGTTGGCAATATCGAGCAATTTTTCCTTATCACTTAAAAGGTCCTTAAACATCTTAGCATACTTAGGCATGTGAGCGAGCTCCTCGGCAAAGGTGATATTAAAATTCAATTGTTTGAACATTTTTAGGAAGTTCGAAACTTGAATATCATCCTTATTCTTCAAATTCTCTTTCCGCAACCTTGAGGGATAAGGTATATTGGGTTGAGATGAAGGCTTTGGAGTGGATTGCTCACTCACATCCTTTGGTAGAGGAGGAGTAGAAATGGAAGGTGAAAGAACCGGTTTGGGAACCGGAGGTGTGGTAGAAAATTTAGGTATCGATGGAACATAAGGTGTAGACGAAGGCATAACGGGTGGTATGTCACAACAAGAAGAAGAAGGAGGTTGGGTAGAATAAGAAGGTATCTCGGGTCCTTGGTTAGGTGGGGGATAGGAAGGTTCTACGGTGGTCTTACCGCTCCTAGTAGTGATAGCATTAATATTAGCCCTAGGATTGGTCACGCTGTTCGAAGGGAGGGCACCTTGGGGACGAAGGGTTTGAATCATTGTCAAAAATTTCTTATCGGTCGATTCTTGCATCTCTCTCATAATTCGCTCATGGTCGGTCAATTTTTGTTGAACCAAGTCCATTTGAGGATTATGAATGTTCATTTGATTATACCCTTGATTAGGAAAACCTTGATTAGGAAAACCTTGATTAGGAAAACCTTGGTTTTGATATTGATTATATCCTTGATTAAATCCTTGATTTTGAAAACCTTGGTTATTAAATCCTTGATTTTGATTATTAAACCCTTGGTTTTGCCCTTGAAAATTCCCTTGATTTTGATTAAAACCCTGTTGATTAGAATTTCCTTGAAAATTACCCCGTTGAGGACCTTGGTTCCTATTTTGGGCGGGTGGGGGTGGTCTTTGTGGTGCTACAAAACCCGGGGGAGCCAAATAGTTATTAAACTTGTAAGACAAATGGTTAACATCAACATTTGGTTTAAAATGAACCCGCTCATTTTCATTGTTGTTATAAGCATAAACTTCTTGTTGATTATTGAAAACCTTGTCACAATTAAAATATGAATGCGGTCCACCACAAGTCTCACACGTTTCACAAGTTGCTTTCATGGCATTAACTTGACCATTTAGGGCTTCGATTTTTAGAGCAATTGATTCAATAAGCGACGTAAGCTTATCAATTCTCTTATCATTCTCACTAGAACTAGAACTTGCCATAGTAGCCCTAACACTCTTGGTTTGCACTTTAGCCTTGTTTTCAATTATGTCCCAAGCCTCGTTCATTGATTTCACAAGAATATTGCCCCCCGCGGCACTATTAAGTGAGTCTTGGTCATTTAGAGTTAAACCATTGTAAAACGTATTAATTTGATGCACTTTAGTGAAACCGTATTATGGACATTTTCTTAAAAGCTCTTTAAATCGATCCCAAGACTCACTAAACGTTTCCCCATATTGTTGTTCAAAGGTGATGATCTCATTCCTTAAAGGAGTGGTCCGTGATGGTGGGAAAAAGTAGTTTATGAACTTGGTCTCTAAGTCAATCCATGTTGTAATACTTTTTGGTGGTTCCTTATCAAGCCAAATCCGGGCTTGTCCCTCGAGGGAAAAAGGAAAGAGTTGTAAACGAATAGCCTCTTGTGGCACCCCATTGTATTTGACGGTGTTGGCTAATTGTATGAAACGTTTGATATGAGCGTGTGGGTCATCATTAGTACGGCCTAAAAATGGTGTAGCGGAAACCATTTGAATAAAACCCGTTTTAAGTTCAAAATTATTAGCTCCAATATCCGGCACCATAATCGCGTCATCGTTTCCTTCAACGTGAGATTGGAGAATCTCAATCACTGGTCGATTATCCGTTGCCATCGTGTTGTTCAAAGCTCGATTCTCGGGATCGGCTTTAATGACGGTCTTTTTGTTTTTCTTCTTCTTCTTTTTAGAAGAATTAGAAGTATTTGGTACACCAATCGGTATGTATGTATGCGCGCGAGTGCGCATACAATTAAAACTTTGGAATGAGGTAGGTGACCTCGGTCGACTTTGAGAGGAAAAGTATTTTCCCTCTCGAGGTGCAATATTAAAAAGTTACAAAAATATATACTTAAGTACTACTTGAGTTGGCAAACCAATAATCGGTCGTCCCTCTTAATATACGCACAAGCAAGCGGGGAAACGAGGTGGCACAAAGCACTTAAAAACCTTTTTCCTTTGACAGCCTTTTATAGCGCGTCGCCTTATACCCACCTTATAGTTTGTATATATCGAGTTCAAACGTCTTACTAGTATTTATCTATTTTGCCCTTTTATTTCGTTATGGATGCGAATACAATAGTTAGGTGATGAAATCCCAACTAAGGCTTATTTGAAAAGTAGGTAAATTTATTGTGCTACGTAATATAATATAATAAATGAAAAATCTTTTTGTATTTTTTTAGAAAAAATATATATTCACAAGAAAAATCGAAAGAAATCGAACTAAAAAATAACACTAATACGTAATATTTTTGGTGTAATACTTTTAGGAAAAAGTATTACTTTTGGATTTTTTAACTTATCTTTTTTTTGTTGCAAATCTTAGGAAAGAATTTGCTTTTGTGATTTTTTTTTGTATTTTTAAGTTTTTGATTTTTTTAATGTTTTTGATTTTTTTGCAAGAAAAGTAACGTTCAAAAAGAACGGATCCCAAAATCCAAACGTCTCACGAAATCGTCAATCGTAACGAGCGAAGCGGCAGCGGCACCAATTTAATGTTAGGATTTTTCAATCCTTTTTATGAAATTAATGTTCGTTTTTCCTCGACTCACTCGAATTGATCTCGAATTAGCGTGGATTAATTGTTTTTGGTGAATAAGAACTCTTTTTGGTATTTTTAAACTAAAAGACTATTTAATAAAACACTATTTAATCTAATTTAAATCTAATTTAATTAATACTATATAAAACTTGATTAAAACTAATTTAACTATTTTAAAACTTTTTAAACAAATGTGAGTAAACTATTTTAAATTTAATTAAAACTTTACTCTAGTTAACTAATTAATTTTAAACTAATTACTTTAAATGAAATCTATTTTTTTAAAAACAAAACTAATTTATATTAAATAAAATTTAAACTAAATTTAAAAATACTTAAAATTCCTAAAAGTAAATAAAATATTTTTTTTATCTTTTTAATTTTTTAAATTAAACTAAACTGAATATAATAAAAACTATTAAAATACTTTTAATTAAACTTTAACAAAACTTAAAACTTGTATTAAACTATATTTAATTAAAACTGCCAGCTCATTAAAACCCTATATTAATTAAACTAAACAGAATAGAACACAAGAAAGGTGCTAGCTCAATTGGTTATGTCGTATGACTGTTATGCGTGAGGTCACGCGTTCGAGTCCCAAGAGGGACAATATTTTGCTTATTAATTTTTTTGGACTTAAAAGATCAAAATAACAGACCAAAAGAGTTTGTTATTTAAGCAGTAATATAAGCAAATAACAACAAATCAAATAAGCAGATAAGACGAATAAGCAAAATAAGCAGTTTAAACGAATAAGCTAATATGAAATAAGCAATTAAATCTTAAACTAAATAATAACTAACAATAATAAGCACAAATCAGTTAAGCAACTAAGCAAATAAGAAATAGACTAAATAAGCTAAACAAACTAACTAAAATAAAACAATAAGCAACCAAAAATCCTATAAGCTAAATGAGCAATTTAAAATAAGCAAATCAAACTATGAGTAAAACCAATTTACATAAACAGATACCAAATATCATACGAACCAAACAGAAACTTTAACAATTTAATTCAGATAAAAAACGTAAACAAACTAACCTAAGCAGACCAGAATAAGCAGATCCAAAACAGCAAAATAAACTCAATAAGCAGTTTCGAACTTAACCAAATAAAACAAAAGCAGATCCAATCATCAACAAGCGAAACAAAAGCAGATTCAACTACAGCTATTTAAGCAGGAATATATAAACTAAATAAACTTAACAATAAAATAAAAAGAAGAACAAACCTATTGACGATTTCCGTTGGGCAGTAGGGTGGCGCTGAACCCCCTATAAACCGAAATAAACCGAGCAAAAACTTCCTTATTACCCAATATTCATCATCATCACCATCGTACCATGAACGAACCACGATATATATTTATTTATTTTTTTAATAATTTCCCAGTAGGGGAAATTATCCCTATCTTTTTACTTCAACAATTATTCAATAAAAAATAAAATTAAGATAATATTGCAATAATAAAACGAGACAAAGATTTAAGAAACTTTAAATTTCATTAATATTAAAAAACAGAGTACAATACTTGATTGAAAAGGAAATTACAATAAACCCTAATTCTATTTTTTTTTCAGAAAAATAAAAATTAAACTAAAAAGAAAGGCACCATTAAAATTACAGATATGAGGGGTTTTTATAGGCAAACCCCAAGCCTATTGGTAAACTTGGTGACCACGGCCTTAAATCCTAGCCGCTCTTCTTCTTTTCTCTTTCTTCTTTTCTTCATCTACGGTTGGAAATGCATCTTGAGCCACGGATTGCCAGCATGGCAATTTTGTGCTTCCTGAATCCGAGGTGGAGGCATCTTATTGGAGGTTTTTTTTGGTGGTGAGGTGATTATCCAATCACGTCAAGGGAAGTAGGCCACGTCGGATTTGGAGATGAGGACCACTCCTTGGTGTCATCTCCGATTCATATGGGGATTTATTTCCTCATTGTGTGAATTAACTAATAGGGGTAAAACCCCCAATTTTTATGGGTAAAATTGGTGATTAGGGTTTGGGAATAGTAAAAACTTGTCTGCGTTTATTTAGGGTTGAGAGAGAGATGGGGGAAAGTAGAGAAGTGTTACTTTGGTTGTATCGATGGGTGTGTGAGTGGGGTAAAATAAACCATGAAGTGGGTGAATGTTATTGTTATTATCGAAAGTAGGGATGGGGTAAAAACGTTTAATAATAAAGTGTGTGGGGTGTGGGTTTGACCGGGTTGTGAGGTGTTGACCAGCCAAGACCAGGCTTAATATCTCCGTCCCATGTTTATTTAGTCAAATGGGCTTTGGCCCAAGTTGGTATCCATTTGTATTTTGGGCTGAATTGGGCCAAGTGATGTTTAATAAGCAAAATACAACTTCCAAATGGAACTTTTGAGCCCATTAACCCGAATGTGGGACCCACAAGCCCGTTTAACTCCATAAATATTAAATCCGCTAAAAACGAGCTCGACTTCGGCTTTCTTGTTCATTTTCTTCAAACTCGTGTCGGTTTAGCCGGTTTTCGTGAACTTGGGCACACTTTTGGTCTTTGACTTTGTCTTCGTCTCTTTCTTGGACTTTTCTTCAACATTAGACCGTGAAATTCCGTGTTTTCTTTCCTTTTGATCATTTGTACCTATTTCACACAAAAACACAAAACCACGCGTAATTTTGATTTTTACGATATTAAACACATGATAGGGTCTTGTTTTTCCTTGATTTTAGTGGCATAAGGAGAAGTTTTTACACACTTATTAGACACCTACATATGTGCCTGTACCATTTATTTTTCTAAATCAAATTTACTCATCTGTGGATATTGTCTTAATTGACAATTGATATTCTCTTCTTGTCCAATTCTTTCATGGTAAGATTCTTTGGAAACTTTACTAATTATCGAGTGTTGATACCCGACTGGGTGTATCGGCGTTCCTATCATTTCTTTGATTAGATTCCATTTGAATGACATGGGTAACGATCCTTGGTGCTTTCGAATGCGTACTAAATTCATGAAAACATGGGATATATTCATATTCGTTAATGTTTTCGTCTGTATCTGATTTGAATTTCTCTCGTGTAATTCATGTGTTGATCTGACTCTTTTAATGTTAGCTATGCCTCCATATATCCTTGAATTTGTGGAGGTTTATGAGTTATTATTAGTCTTTTAAGAAGTTCACATCTTATCAACGGTAATAAAAATAGAAAGATTGGTAGTACCATTAGAATGGATTGATTGATTATGACATGATGTCATTGTCTTAATTGATGGGAACTCGAGTAGAATTCCCCTAAAAGATAAGATGTTGATTATCAAAGGTGATCTAAATAATTCCCGATAGGTGACCATATCCTACATTTGGGCTTGAAATTATACCATGAATGGTTATGAGCTAGTCATAGATCTTGTAATTTAGAAAGAACTTAAAGTAAGTTTATTAAAAAGATGTTTCTATTATCTAAAACTTTCGAAGGTATTTTCTGGTGAATTACCTAGACTTTCGCCATTAAGGAAAGTTGAATTTGGTATTGATTATATTCCCGGTGCTGCACTTGTGGCATGTGCACTATATTTCAGCACCATCTGAATTGAAAAAGTTACCGTGCAACTGAGAGAGTTGTCAGAGAAAGATTTTATTCTACCAAGCTCGTCATCATGAAGAGCTATGGTGTTATCATTCCTTATATTTATTGATTACCGTGAACTGAATAAATTGACGATCAAAATTCATATCCATTACCCAAGATGAAAGATGTGTTCGATCATTTACAAGGTTCTAGCGTATATTCAGAAATTTGATCCACGACATGGTTACCATCAACTTCACGTCCGCAAAGAAGATTATCCATTCCAATCACTACATCCAGCACTCGAAATGAATATTATGAGTTTCATGTGATGTCGTTTGGATTCACCAATGCACATGTAGCATTCAGAAATTTAGTGAATCACGTCTGTAGGCTGTAATTTAATAAATTCATGCTTGTGATCATTAAGGACCATCTGTTTGTTTCTAAGAATAGGAAGGAGTTAATAATCATTTATAGACTGCCCTGAGTTGTCTGAGCAATGAAAACCTATACTTTGAGTATTTAACATGTGATTTAAGGCTTGATCCTTTACATTATTTGACCGTGTGATTAATGGTAATGGAATCTATATTGACTCTTCAAAGATTAGATCCATTAAGGCTTTAGTTTATACCAAAAAGAAAAGTATAAAAATGTTTTGACAGATATTTTATCAAAGGATTATTACGGAATTATTTCCTCATACCCAGATCGTTTAACTAAACTCCCTTAGGAGTAAATGTTTGTGTATACCTCAAGACAACCTAAGAGGGATTGAGGAAACCATTTAAACCATGATTTGGAATTTGGAACGAAAATTTTTGCTTTTCAACTAAGAAAATTTTGACCAAAGTACAAAAAAAGATTTTTCGAACATTTACAGATCTTATTTATTATTTTCGTTAAATCAACAAAGATCGTGTTAACTAAATTCAAATTTATTTTGAACATTTTTCTATAATTGGGCGAACTGAGAAAAAAAATTACGGTTACGTGTTATAAAAATTGAATATTTATATTATTTAATTACTTGTGATATTTATCGACGCTTTAAAATGTCGGATTGAGCAAAACTAAAAAAGATAATAGTTGAGACGAAACAAAAACTTAGAAAATATGAAGAAAGAATTTCTGAGTGATTGTGGTCATGATATTTATTTTATCAGGGAAGGTGAATGTAGTTGCTGACATATTATGTAGAAAGAATAAAGAACCAATTAGGACGTGTTCCTTATTAATGACCGTGTAGAATAATTTGCCCGAGTAGTTTAGAAATAGTCGTTACTTGTAAAAAGGATAATATAGATGATGAAGGGTTTCACGGCTAGTGGGAACCATTAGAGATGGGAGCCGATGGCGTTAAATGTTTAAAAGGCCGCTTGTGGTTGCCTAAATATGGAGGATTGTGGTATTTAGTTATGTTAGAACCCCATAAGTTTAAGTATTCTATTCATGCCATTTCAGATAAAATGTATCTTTATCTATAGAAGTTGTACTGATGGCCAAATATGAAAGCCGACATCGCAACATACGTTAGTAAATGTCTAACTTTTGCGAAGGTCAAGGTTGAACGCCAAAATCCATCAGGATTGCTTTTACAGCTTATTATTCCAGTTTGGAAGTGGGATAGAATCACCATGGATTCTTATGATAAATTTTCCAAGGTCATCATCTGGATTTGATTCGATTTGAGTCATCGTCGACAGACTGACCAAATCTGCTAATATCATTCCCGTTAATGATAGATTCTCGATGGAGAAGTTGACTCTTTTGTATTAAAAGGAGTTGTGTAAGCATGGTGTGCCTGTATCGATCATCTCTATCAAGATCCTCGCTCCGCATCTAATTTCTAGAGATTTCCTCAGAAGTCATTGGGAACGAATCTTGATGAGAGTACTGTTTACCACCCCCAATCGAAGGGACAAGGTAAAGTAACGATACAAACACTAGAAGTCTTGTTTTATGTTTGAATAACTGACCTTTGGTAATCAACAGGATAATCGCTTTCCTTTGGAAAGATTATCATTAATAATTATCGTATTAGGATTGAGATCGAGTCTTGTGAGGATCTATATAAAGAGAATATGTAGGTAGGAGTTGGGATGGAAATACCCGACCCACGAGGCCTGAAATGATTGTGGAAATTAGGATCTGATTATTGACTGCCAGTAGTGGGCAGGAGGTTATGTGAATATGAAATGTGGGTCTTGAAGTGCAGGATGGGTAGCAAAGCTATGCCGAGAATTTGTCATCATGGGAAGATGAATGGATGATCTGAAAGATCATGGGAATCTAAGTCCCTGTCGTATGGGACCATTGAGATAATGTAAAGATTTGGTCTGAGTGGCATATAAGCTAGATCTACCCTAGGAATTCAAGGGTTGCATGAATTATGTTTCGTATAACGAACTTGATAAAATGTCTATCAAGTGAAAATCTGATTATTTCTTAATGAAGTTTAGATCGACGAAAAGTTGCATTCATCGAAAACTCGTGGACATCATGGATAGAGAAAGTAAGTCAACTTAAGCATGATCATATTCCCATTGTTATGTTGATGAAACTTGCATATTGTAATGAATTACACTTGAGAGAAAAGACCGAATGTGGAGGAAATACCCACATGGCTTAACTCTATAAGAAGTGAGTAGTAAGATAAATTGATCTTTGAGGACAAAGATCCTCGTTAGGGGTAATTGCTGTGACAATCCGTCAATTTGAGGTCATTATTTTATTCTTAAGTTTTATTTAAAATCATTATTTTATTGTTAATTTATGAACTCACTCACCTTTGGGAAGAAATTGGGGTGTACGTCCTAAGGTAGCATCGACTACGTCTAAACCGGAGAACTCTACGTTACGTGTTTACGTTTACATACTCCGTTTTTGTAACAATCCGACATTTCAGAAAATAAATTTATTCTCGAATATTATTTTGGAATTTTATTTTGTGTTGGTTCATAAACTCATAAATTTACGAGAAGAAATTAGGACTTACGTGCATAATTTAGCGTCTTTTACGATTAAAACGGAAACCCTAGGTTTACGTATTTAGGCTTTTGTGCTCCATTTTTGATGAGACAATTTTTATTAGAATCGTTTCGTGCCGTAGATTCATAATTTATAAAAATGTTTCTCGTAAATCGAATCGAGGGCACGTAAGTCGAGGAAACTAGAATCGAGGAGTACCCGTAAATTAGTGGAGATGAGACAAGTTTACACTTGCCTCACCCCCACTATCGGTGGCAAGTTTACATAAACCACAAGGACACTTGTCCTCCTATTTCTACAAAACTATCTAACCAAAACCACTAAACTCCTTACCACTTTCTCATACATGCAAACTAGCTAAACTTTATCAATCTCTCCTCCCCTCTCTCTCTCTATGAACGTCCAACACCACCCTAAATCGCCATCTTCATCATCAAATTTAACCATAAACTTTAACTATAATTCACATATGTTGAAAGCCACTTAAAAAGATGAAGATTGGAGGTGATAATAACTTGTGAAAAGGAGTTTTCATGAGGTTCAATGGCTGATTTCAAGAATTTTTTCATCTACTTGGAGATTTCTAAAAGTGGTTTTGCTAAGTTCATAAGGTTTGGTGTCAAAACCAAGTCTTGTTCATCCAAAAATCTCAATCTTTCATCATATTGATTGGTATAGGGATCAATCTCTTTCTATCATCTTGTTATTTTGTAAATGTACTCATGTATTTTCTTCTTAAATGTATATGTATATGATGATGAATGATGATCAAAATATTATGTGGGGATTTTGTGTTAATAGATTTGGTTAAAAGACTAAAATCAACAAGTAAAAAAATGTGAAAATCTTGGTTAATTACATAGGCTGTATAAAACAGTAAGTATCAATATGATCACTTGGGTAAATGGCTTGGATTATTAAATATACTGATAGATATATGATTTTTACATATGAGGTGATTTGGCCACTGAATAGAATCATTAAAATGAGCAAGATATGATCAAAATACTATTGAGGTACAAATCTGTATAGTCTGTTTTGGACGAATTATTTAAAATACTTAGAGGATGATTAAGCAGTAGCTATAATAGGAGTTATTTGTAGCACATATCATGTAGTTTGTGCTGCTCAAGTTTGAGCTTTTATCTCCTTGTAGAACTCAAGATATGGCAAAAATGGTGGAATGGACTTTAGTAATCATATTTGTTCATAAACTATATAATATAAAAAGAGCACTCAAGTAAATACTATTATAAAATAAGTATGTAAAGTCCACTAAATAATAATAACTATCATAAAATAAGTTGGTATACTATGATAAATAAACATGACATATTATAAAAGTAAAACTCAAATATTTTTCTAAAACAACAAACTATATATAAGTTTTACGTCTTTTCGGCTAAAACCGAAAGATTAACATTTTCGCCAAATAAAACTTAGACGGTCGGACCCGTCTAATGTAACATTTTTATAACTCATAACTGATATTTAGACACATTTGATAAGTAAAAAACGATAAACCCGAGCTTTATAACTTATGGACCTTAATGGGCCAAAGTAGCCTTATTGGACCATTATCGCAACTAGTTTGGTTTAATGTTATTGGAGTTACTCATGGGCTTAACCCACTTGGGCCCAACATATGAGTATAGGCCTGTTATTAAAAAATATAAATGGGCTAATATAATGAATTGAACTTTTAATGGGCTTATTAGGCCTTAATATGTAATTGGGTTGAAACTAGTATAACTAGTCAAATTTGACTAACACATAACAACTATAATGTTGTATGAAGAGATAAAATCCCACTTGATCATCATCATACTTATGATATCATCATATACATAACCATTATTTTTATAAAGTCATTGGACAAGAGTCTAAGACCGAGTATTATTTGTCTAGGTTTCCGTGATTGAAGCACGTACCGTACATCCAAAACGCCGATAGCCCGCCTTTCCCAATCAACGTGAGTTCATAGCCTCGCACTCTTTTAAATGTTTTATGAAATGTTTTATGAAATTTTTTATAAACCCGCGAGGGAGATAACATGTTAGTTTTAATAAAAATAGGACACCAGTTGTCCCGATTGTATGCTTATTGATATGGACCCGAATGATTATATGACCTGATGAATGAAATGAGATGGATTATTATTAGTTAGGTTATGTCACTAAAAGTCCCATTAGCATGAATTGTGAACTACCAGGATTTGGTAGACGCTTATGCATATAATAGTACTATTTGGGGAAGATCACCCAGTTCACGCCTTGACGGTTGATCCGCGTCGTGCCACATTGATTGGTAAGCGAATTTATGTATGAGAAGATTTATATAAGCGTGATTATTGTGACAACACACTATTTTAGATGGGCAAAGGAATTACGGGTTAGCTACCCGTTGTTTGTTATAGTAAGGTAGCAATGTCATGTGGCTTATAATAATCCAATAACAAAAATACTGATGTACGAATTGAATTATAATATATTGCCTGACTAGCAATACGGGGTCTTATTACTGATATTATGTTTGTGTTTTTGGTTTTACATAACCATTTTCATATAACGGTTTTTATTTAACTCTATACAACGTTATAAAACGTATTGTATGATGTTTTTGCGATAATGGTTCGTATAATGGTTTTGAAGGCAAAACCCTATATTATGATTTACGACAAAGATTTGTATAAAATGTCTTTGGCCTATTTTATGGCCTACGACAAAGAATTGTATAAAATGTTTTTCGGTAATGATTATATACCGATGATATATTAATGGTTCTTATTAAACTCTATGAATTCACTTGGTGTTTTCGCTGACTTTTTTTAACATGTTTTATCTCATGTACTTGAAGGTAATTCTCAGGAAGACGACAAGAATTTATGGCCCGCATTCAAATAAAATTTCCATTCAAACGTATTGTAAAATTGTATGAAATACTATGACCTCAAGACCTATGTAAATTGATATTTATTAATTGAAAATGCTTTATTATTCAACACGCGATTTTTAAGCGTTGTCTATGATTTGAGTAATGTGCTATCCCGTAACACCAACGACTCTTCCGCTGACTAGCTATCACGTAGTGTTGTGATGCACTAGTAATGAAACATCGGATGCAATTGTATAAGAGAAATATACGCACTTGGCTAGGTGCGTTGGGCTGAAATAATATATGTTAACGTTCAATGTCATGAGACTTATGTAATAACAACGATGATTATGTCTGATCCACATGATTGTCAACCATTGAAGGTTTATTCAGAATACTTGTGTTCGTTTATTAAATTTAAACTCTATAGATTCACTCAGCATTTTTGTTGACTTTATAGCATGTTTTATCTCAGGTCCATGAAGAAGGCACTCAAAGGAAGGAGGTTTCGTGTAGCTTGCTTGTGAAATGTTTTGGCCCGCTTTTCTAAACTATATCCATTCTAAGAAACTTTTATAGTTTGTTTTGTTGTGTAAACTTGAAAATAATTTGGGATCGTGTGTGAACTATTTTACCTTTAAATAATGAATGGATGTATGTTTTATTAAAACGACTCATTTTGAGGCGTTTTTGTAACACCCCCAAATTTATACAACTCAATACAGCGGAAGACTCGTTGGTGTTACGGGATAGCACATTACTCACATCATAGACAACGCATAAAAATCGCGTCGTTTAATAATAAATCATTTCCATTCATAAATATCAAAGTTACATCGGTCCCAAGTCATTATATTTCATACAAAGTTTTACAAAGTATTTGAATGGAAAATATTGTTTAGGTGCGGGCCATGAATTCTTGTTGTCTTCCCGAGAATTACCTTCAAGTACCTGAGATAAGACATGTTAAAAGAAAAGGTCAGCGATAACGCCGAGTGAATTCATAGAGTTTAATAAATTCCATCAATATAACTTTGGTATAAAATTATTACCAAAAAAATCATTTCGTACAAGTCATTGTAAAAGGCCATAGAATAGCCAAAATCATTTTATACAAATCTTTATCAAAATCATAATATAGGCATTTGCCTTAAAAATCATTATACGAGCCAATGTCGTAAAAACATCATACAATACGTTTTACAACGTTGTATAGATTAAATAAAAACCGTTATATGAATATGGTTATGAAAACCAAAACACGAACATAATATCAATAGTATGACCCTGTATTGCTAGTCAGGCAATACATCGTAATTCGGAGCGTCTAGTAGTATTTCATTAGTTTTGGATTATTATAAGTCGCATGACATTGTTACCTTACTAAACAAACAACGGGTAGCTAACCCGATACCAATTTTGCCCATCTAAAGTAGCGTGTCGTCACAAAGGTCACGCTATGGAAATCTTCTCATACATAAATTCGCTTACCAATCAATGTGGCACGACGGGGATCAACCGTCAAGGCGCGAACTGGGGTGATCGTCCCCAAATAGTACTATTAAATGCATAAGCGTCTACCAACTCCTGGTAGTTCACAATTCATGCTAATGGGACTTTGAGTGACATAACCTAACTTTAATAATCCATTTTATTTCATCTATCGGGTCCATTAATCATTTATCGGGTCATACAATCGGGTCATTCAATCATTCGGGTCCAAAATCAATAAACAAACAATCGGGACAAATGGTGTCCTATTTTATAAAAACTAACATGTTATCTCCCTCGCGGGTTTATAAAACATTTATAAAAACATTTAAAAGAGTGTGAGGCTATGAACTCACGTTGATGTGGGAAGACGATTATCGGCGATTTGGATGTACGGTACGTGCTTCAATCACGGAAACCTAGACAAATAATGCTCGTCTTAGACTCATGTCCAATGACTTTATAAAATAACAATTATGTATACATATGATGATTATATATATATGATGATCAAGTGGGTTTACATATTCTCGTTTACTCATTTTAGTGTTATATGTTGATAACTTTTATACTAGTTTTCTCGTTTTACCTATTTACGTGTTTTAGGTCCAATAAGCCTATTATAAGTTATTTAACTTATTTTAATCTATTTTGTACTTATATTATCAGTACTTAAACTTTACAAGTTGGGCCCAAATGGGTTAAGCCCAATAATAAGTTCATAAGTGTTTAAGTCCATTTTTGTGGTATTGTTAGTCCAATAACGTTAATTTAGTCCGTTAACGTCCGTATGTCCTATAGTTCGGGTTTTATCGGTTTTTACTTGTTATACATGTTTATATATCAGTATATAAGTTTTATAAATTTTTCATTAGACGGGTCCAACCATCTAAATTTTATTTAACAAAAACGTTAATTTTACGGCGATAGCCGAAAAAGTCGTAAAAATCATGTTTATAGTTTTATAACTTATAAAACTTAACAAGTTACCATTTTTATAAAATGTATGCTTATTTAACCTTTTACATACTTATATAAATAAAATCCAAGAGTTAGTGGGTTTTAACTTTACATTTTATACAATATAATTTTGAGTGCTTATATAATAGTATTATACTTTATTTTTCAAAAATCTGATTTTTATCTTCACTTTCACCAAAACTGCCATATCTTGAGTTCTACATGGAGATAGAATCTCAAATGTTTATCACATAAACTACATGATATGTGCTACATTTAACTTTTCTATAGCTACTGTTGAATCATCCTTTAAGTATTTTCTAAAAATCGTCCAAAACAGTAACCTCATATTTATACCCTAAACTTGTTTTGATCATATCTCACTCATTACTTTGATTCCATTGCATGGCCAACTCTCACATGTGTACAAGACCCATAGCTTACTGTAAATGGATTATAATTCATCACTTTATCAGTTCATAACATGTTTCTTTACTGTTTTACACAGCCAACATATTTAGACAAGATTTTAGACTTGTTTCTTATAGTTTTTCACTTTTTCAAGCATGTTTATCAACACCAAATCCCCACATAACATTTTTATCATCATATAATCATCATATACATATACAATAGGAAATAAAATACATGTTTACATAATCAAAATAACAAGAAGATGAGGAGGACAATCTTTATACCACCATGTTGATGTAGGTTATGATTTGGACATAGTTTTTGATGGAGAAACTTGTGCATAGCCAAGACCATCTTCAAGACCACCATGCTCCATGAACTCCTTGTGGAAAATCAGCCCCAAGACACCATGAATACTCCTCCTTGGATGTTATAAGCACCACCAATCAATAGGGTTTCAAGAGAGCTTCAACATATGTATGTACAACATGGAATTTCATGGTTAAATCAAGATCAAATGGTGGTGGTGGTAGTAAAAGTGGACGGCATCTTTAGAGAGAGGAGGAGAGGAAAAGGTTGTTTTGCATGGAAGGAAATGAGGAAGTGATATGTAGCTAGTTGTTTTAAGGTCATGAATGGTTTTGGTGTGAAAGGGAGGACAAGTGTCCCTCCTATGTATAATAAGTTGACACATTTGTGGTGTGTTAGTGAAGCCTTTGGCCTCCCATTTGTGGGGTGGGCAAGTGTAAAACTTGTCCCATCCTACTAATTTACGGGTACTCCTCGATTCTAGTTTCCTCGATTTACGTGCCCTCGGGTCGTTTTACGAAAAATGTTTTTATAAATTATGAATCAACGTCATAAAACGAATCCAATAAAAATTGTCTCATCAAAAACGGAGTTCGAAAACGTAAATACGTAATCCTAAGGTTTCCGGTTTAGTCGTAAAGGACGTTAAAATAAAATCGTAAGTCCTAATCTCTTCTCGTAAATTTGTGAGTTTATGAACTAACACAAATTTAAAACTCCAAAATAATATTCACGGATAAATTTATTTTCTGAAATGTCGGACTGTCACCAAAGACGGTGTATGTAAACGTAAGCACGTAACGTTGAATCCTCCGATTTAGACGTAGTCGATGCTACTCCAAGACGTAAATCCAAATTTCTTCCCAAAAATAAGTGAGTTCATATTGTAACATTAAAACAATATTTTCAAATAATATTTGAGAATTAAAATATCAATCGTAAATTGACGGATTGTCACAGCATTTACCCCTAAACAGGATCTTTGTCCTCAAAGATCATTTTACCTTACTACTCGCTTCTTATAGAGTTAAAGCCATGTGGGTATTTCCTCCACATTCGGTCTTTTCTCACAAGTGCAATTCGTTACAATACGCGAGTTTCATCAAACATAACTACGGGAATAAGATCAGGCTTAATGTTGACTTACTTTCTCTATCCATGATGTTCACGGGTTTTTGATGAATGCAACTTTTCGCCGATCTAAGCTCTACTAAGATTAATCAGATTCTCACTTGATATATATTCCATCAAGTTCGATATACGAAACATAATTCACACGGTTCTTGAAGTCCTAGGGTAGATCCAGCTTATATGCCTTTCAATCCCAACTTTTACATCATCTCAGTGGTCCCATACAACGGGGACTTATATCCCATGATTTGTCAGATCATGAATTCGTTTTTCCAAGGTTAAAAATTGTGGCATAACTTTGCTACCCATTTGGCAATTCAAGATCTACATTTCACATTCACATAACCTCTTGCCCACTATCGGCTGTCAATAATCAGATCCTAATTTCAACAATCATTTCAGATTTCGCGGGTCGGGTATTTTGTAAGGATAGGTTCGCCATCATAGGAACCTTAAACCTAAAAAGACATGTCCAACTCACAGTGGGTGTATGTCGGATGTATTCATTTCAACTCCTGCTTATAGATGCTCTAAGATTTAGATCCTAACAAGATTTGATCTCAATCCTAATATGATGATTATCAATGATAATCTCTCCAAATGAAAACGATTATACGGTCTATTACCAAAGGTCAATCATTCAAACATAAAACAACACTTATATTACCTTGTATCGTTACTTTACCTCGTCCCTTCGATTCGGGGTGGTAAAGAGTACTCTCATCAAGGTTCGTTCTCAATGATTTCTGAGCAAATCTCTAGAAATTCGATGCGAAGCGAGGATCTTGATATAGATGTTCGATACAGGCACACTATGTTTACATAACTCTTTTGCATTTATCATTAACGGGAATGATATTAGTAGATTTGGTTAGTCTGTCGACGATGACCCAAATCGAATCAAATTCAGATGATGACCTTTGCAATAGCTAGACGTTTACTAATGTATGAGGCGATGTCTGCCTTCATAATTTACCATCAGTACAACTTCTTCAGTCAAAGATACTTCTAGTCAGAAATGACCTAAATAGAATACTTATACTTACAAATTCCAACATAACTATATCTCACAATCTCCATATTTAGACAATCACAAGTGGTCTTTTATACATTTAGCGCTATCGGCTTCTCAACTCTAATGGTTCACACTAACCGTGAAACCTTTTTATTATCTATATTATCCTTCTTACAAACATCGTTTATTTTTATATTGTTTGGCAATTTATTTTGCACCTTCATTATTAAGGAACATGTCCTAATTGGTTCTTTATATTTTATACATAATGTGTCAGTATTTACGTTCACTTTCCTGATGAAATAAATATCACAACCGTATTTATTCAAAATTCTTTCTTTATATCTTCTATGTTTTAGTTTCTTCTCAACTATCATTTTTATCCGTTTTACTCAATCCGGCGTCTAAAGCGTCGATAATTATTATGATTAATTAAATAATTATTAGTTAACTTTTATGAAGCGTAAACGTAAAAGTTTTAAATTTCTTTGTTCGACCAAATATATAAAATGTTCAAAAATAATTTTGAATTTAATTAACACGATTTTCGTTGATTTATCGAAAATAATTAATAAGATTCGTAAATGTTCGAAAAACCTTTGTTTATATTTTGGTCAAAGTTTTCTTAGTTTGAAAAGTAAAAATTTTCGTTTTAAGTTTTCAAGTCATGATTTAAAAGGTTTCCTCAATTCCTCTTAAGTTATCTTAAGGCATACACAAACATTTACCCCTAAACAGAAGTTTAGTTAAATGGTTGGTGTATAAGGGAATAATCCCTTTAAAATCCTTTGTTAAAACATTCGTCAAAACATATTTCCATTTTCTTTTTAGTAATATCCAAAGTCTTAAAAGGGCTCTTAATTTTTGAAGAGTCTATATGCATACATCTTACCATTATTAATCCAACGGTCATTTTATGTAAAGGATTAAGTTTTTAATCCCTAAGCGTTAATGGTTCTAATCTTTGAAAAGTCAATATAGCTTCCATTATCTATTAATCACACGGTTAAATCATGTAAATTATTGAGTCTTAAGTCTTATGTTAAATATTCGAGGTACAAGTTTTAGTTGTTCGGCCAATTTAAGGCAGTCTATAAATAATTATTAACTCATTCTTGTTCTTATAAACAAACAAATGGTCCTTAATGATCACGAGCATGAATTTATCAAATTACAGCCTACACACGTGATTCACCAAATTTATGAATACTACATGTGTATTACTTAATCCAAACGTCACCCCATGAAACTCATAATGTTCATTACAAGTACCGGGTGTAGTGATTGGAATAGATAATCTTTTTCGCAGATGCGAAGTTGATGATAACCATGCTGAGGATCAAAAACCTTGTAAATGATCGAACATATCTTCCATTTCGAGTTATGGATATCGCTTTCGATTGTCAATTTACTCAGTCACAGTAATCTATAAATATAAAGAATGATAACAACATAGCTCTTCATGATGACAGGCTTGGTAGAATAAAATCTTTCTCCGACAACTTTCTCAGTTGTACGGTAATTCCTTTAATTTAGATGGTGCTGACGTACAGTGTACAAGCCACAAGTACAGCACCGAAAATATAATCAATACCAATTTCAACTTGCCTTAATGGCAAAAGTCTAGGAAATTTACCAATAAATATCTCCTAAAGTTTTAGATAACGGAAACATCTTTTAATACATTCATATCAGGTTCTTCTAGATTACAATATCTATAACTAGTTCAGAACCATTCACGGTATAATCTCAAGTCTAAATGCAGGATACGGGCATCCGTCAAGAATTATTTAGATCACTTTTGATAATCAACATCTTATCATTTAGGGGAATTCTATCCGAGTTCCCATCAATTAAGACAATGTCGTCATGTCATAATCAATCAATCCATTCTACTGGCACTATCAACTTTCCAGTTTCATTGCCGTCGATAAGATGTGAACTTCTCAAAAGACTAATAATAATTCGTAATCCTTCACAAATTCAGGGATATTAGGAGACATAACTACCATAAAAAGAGTAAGGTCAACGCATAATCTATGCGAGAGAATTTCGAATCAGATACAGTCGAAAACATTTAACGAATATGAACATATACCATGTTTTCATAATTTGAGTACGCATTTGAAAGCTCCTCGGATCGTTACCCAGGTCATTAAAATGAAATCAAATCAAAAGAAATGATAAGAACGTCGATACATCCAGTCGGGTATCCACACTCGGTAATCAGATACTTTTCCTAAGAATCTCACTACGGGAGAATTGGACAAGAAAGAATTGTCAATTGTCAAATAAGACAATTTCCACAGATGAGTAAATTCGACTCAGAAGAATAGATGCTACAGGCACATATGTAGGTGACCCTAACATTATGTCCTTATATTTCACTTCTTGCAGATCTCATTAAAATTTAATCTTTCACAATCCTCAAAGAAAATGTAGTGTTTATTCATTAGTTTTATGGTGACTACTAATCAGTCTTGCATAGTCCATTCCAAATTGTATGTAGGCGCGCAACTATATACAATTTCAAGATTAACGATGCAATACTCAGTTCGTCAAAATTTTATCATCATGTTTATAATAAAAACATTTTCATGCTTAATTCTTAAATAAGAATCAAAAATGAATTTACAAAGATTTTCTTTGTTATGAAAACAGTTAGGTTTTCCAAGGTACTTTATAAACAATCTCATTTCGATAACAATCACTTATAAATCTTACTTTGAATAATCATCATAGTGATGAGAATTCAATTTTTCTCAAGGGATATTGTTTTATCTTAGAAAAACAATGAGTGATCTGCAAAAGAGTGATGGAAAGTTGTTCACAAAGAACTAACTACAATATGATAGGAAATGAGCTTTTTCCAAATAATCATGAGGTTCATGACCTCGATGGCGCTCAAAAAGAATAATCCACAACGTAACTCAAATCAAGGTGAGTACTCGTTCAATGGTTGCATCACTAATGCAAACATTAGGATGAAGCAATAAAAGATAGATAACATTGATACATGTAGAATTTAGCAATCAAAGGTAGTCTTTTCATTAATCACAAACAAGTCGAATTGTACCGTAACACATTATGTGTCACTATGTCATACAATTCTAAGAACTCATCCTACCAACTGATGTCTCAGTTAAGTTAGGGATTCTTAAAAGATACCACAATGAATACCAATCTACAAGAGTCATTAGGTGTTCCACATGTCCCAGAAGATCCATCGGTCTCAATTCAGAAGAAGATTTCTTCAATTTATTTCTTGGACACTGGGCATCCTCATCAGTGGACAATGGCCTAGGAACAGCCCTTAACACAAACTAACAATCAATTAAAACCTTATAATTCAATCACAAAACTTAACGACTTCTATTAATAATCTCATATTCCATACGAGTTAAATTTCACTTTATTCAAGTTTCAACCAACTTATACTCAATTCGATATCCTACTTCATTCTCCAATACTTTCAACCTTATTCTTCGGCCTTGTAAAGGCAATACAATCTCAATACGAATCAACACTTAATTTCCAATCCTATTAGCTCTTA
Source organism: Glebionis coronaria (assembly GCA_025667525.1). Lineage (NCBI taxonomy): Eukaryota > Viridiplantae > Streptophyta > Magnoliopsida > Asterales > Asteraceae > Glebionis > Glebionis coronaria. Next base: position 140,521 of record JANFOE010001504.1, on the reverse strand, counting down.
CAACAACAATTATCAAATGAGTCATTAATATGAAATGACTTGATCATTCAATTAGACTCCTCGGAAAGGTATTAGTGGCATGAGGCTTTTGGGTAATGGTTCCAATGACAGCCTCAAGTGCAACATTCACCCTTTCGATTTCAATTTAAGAATTGGATGACAACGACTCAGATGACATCTTTCTAGGTGGTAACGTTTTGTCAAACCCCACTCTATAAGGAAAGATCGTCATGACATCAATGTCAGATTTAATCTCGCCAATTCTTTGTCAATATCGCAATCAACTAATATCTACATTTCTACGAATATCAACCATTTGTTGAGATCATAAATATCCACAACTTGGTTTAGATCTGGGATAGCTAGAATTCCTACGAGAATAGCTTAGATTAATTTACTAGGGGATTTAGGTTTCCTTGTGACAATCGACGTCATATGAATACCTCGTATAAAAATCAAAATAATCATCAAACAATCATGTAATAAAATTACATCATATATATATAATCCAAGTTATATATATATTAAAGTAACACTTCTCAGTCTTGGCCTTGTCGGTAACTCGGGAATTCTTTGGCACCGTTATAGTCAAAAGATTTTTAGACATTTTAGAAAAATGTTTATAGTTAAAAGATTTTGAAAAGTTTTATTCAAAACCTTAGTTTTAAAAATCTTTCATTCTCTATAACGAGAGCTCTGATACCAAACTGTAACACCCCCAAATTTATACAACTCAATACAGCGGAAGACTCGTTGGTGTTACGGGGTAGCACATTACTCACATCATAGACAACGCATAAAAATCGCGTCGTTTAATAATAAATCATTTCCATTCATAAATATCAAAGTTACATCGGTCCCAAGTCATTATATTTCATACAAAGTTTTACAAAGTATTTGAATGGAAAATATTGTTTAGGTGCGGGCCATGAATTCTTGTTGTCTTCCCAAGAATTACCTTCAAGTACCTGAGATAAGACATGTTAAAAGAAAAGGTCAGCGATAACGCCGAGTGAATTCATAGAGTTTAATAAATTCCATCAATATAACTTTGGTATAAAATTATTACCAAAAAATCATTTCGTACAAGTCATTGTAAAAGGCCATAGAATAGCCAAAATCATTTTATACAAATCTTTATCAAAATCATAATATAGGCATTTGCCTTAAAAATCATTATACGAGCCAATGTCGTAAAAACATCATACAATACGTTTTACAACGTTGTATAGATTAAATAAAAACCGTTATATGAATATGGTTATGAAAACCAAAACACGAACATAATATCAATAGTATGACCCTGTATTGCTAGTCAGGCAATACATCGTAATTCGGAGCGTCTAGTAGTATTTCGTTAGTTTTGGATTATTATAAGCCGCATGACATTGTTACCTTACTAAACAAACAACGGGTAGCTAACCCGATACCAATTTTTCCCATCTAAAGTAGCGTGTCGTCACAAAGGCCACGCTATGGAAATCTTCTCATACATAAATTCGTTTACCAATCAATGTGGCATGACGGGGATCAACCGTCAAGGCGCGAACTGGGGTGATCGTCCCCAAATAGTACTATTAAATGCATAAGCGTCTACCAACTCCCGGTAGTTCACAATTCATGCTAATGGGACTTTGAGTGACATAACCTAACTTTAATAATCCATTTTATTTCATCTATCGGGTCCATTAATCATTTATCGGGTCATACAATCGGGTCATTCAATCATTCGGGTCCAAAATCAATAAACAAACAATCGGGACAAATGGTGTCCTATTTTATAAAAACTAACATGTTATCTCCCTCGCGGTTTTATAAAACATTTATAAAAACATTTAAAAGAGTGCGAGGCTATGAACTCACGTTGATGTGGGAAGACGATTATCGGCGATTTGGATGTACGATACGTGCTTCAATCACGGAAACCTAGACAAATAATGCTCGTCTTAAACTCATGTCCAATGACTTTATAAAATAACAATTATGTATACATATGATGATTATATATATATATGATGATCAAGTGGGTTTACATATTCTCGTTTACTCATTTTAGTGTTATATGTTGATACCTTTTATACTAGTTTTCTCGTTTTACCTATTTACGTGTTTTAGGTCCAATAAGCCTATTATAAGTTATTTAACTTATTTTAATCTATTTTGTACTTATATTGTCAGTACTTAAACTTTACAAGTTGGGCCCAAATGGGTTAAGCCCAATAATAAGTTCATAAGTGTTTAAGTCCATTTTTGTGGTATTGTTAGTCCAATAACGTTAATTTAGTCCGTTAACGTCCGTATGTCCTATAGTTCGGGTTTTATCGGTTTTTACTTGTTATACATGTTTATATATCAGTATATAAGTTTTATAAATTTTTCATTAGACGGGTCCAACCATCTAAGTTTTATTTAACAAAAACGTTAATTTTACGGCGATAGCCGAAAAAGTCGTAAAAATCATGTTTATAGTTTTATAACTTATAAAACTTAACAAGTTACCATTTTTATAAAATGTATGCTTATTTAACCTTTTACATACTTATATAAATAAAATCCAAGAGTTAGTGGGTTTTAACTTTACATTTTATACAATATATTTGAGTGCTTATATAATAGTATTATACTTTATTTTTCAAAAATCTGATTTTTATCTTCACTTTCACCAAAACTGCCATATCTTGAGTTCTACATGGAGATAAAAGCTGAAATTTTTATCACATAAACTAAATGATATGTGCTACATTTAACTCTTCTATAGATACTGTTGAATCATCTTTTAAGTATTTTCTAAAAATCGTCCAAAACAGTAACCTCAGATTTATACCCTAAACTTGTTTTGATCATATCTCACTCATTACTTTGATTCCATTGCATGGCCAACTCTCACATGTGTACAAGACCCATAGCTTACTGTAAATGGATTATAATTCATCACTTTATCAGTTCATAACATGTTTCTTTACTGTTTTACACAGCCAACATATTTAGACAAGATTTTAGACTTGTTTCTTATAGTTTTTCACTTTTTCAAGCATGTTTATCAACACCAAATCCCCACATAACATTTTTATCATCATATAATCATCATATACATATACAATAGGAAATAAAATACATGTTTACATAATCAAAATAACAAGAAGATGAGGAGGACAATCTTTATACCACCATGTTGATGTAGGTTATGATTTGGACATGGTTTTTGAAGGAGAAACTTGTGCATAGCCAAGACCATCTTCAAGACCACCATGCTCCATGAACTCCTTGTGGAAAATAAGCCCCAAGACACCATGAATACTCCTCCTTGGATGTTATAAGCACCACCAATCAATAGGGTTTCAAGAGAGCTTCAACATATGTATGTACAACATGGAATTTCATGGTTAAATCAAGATCAAATGGTGGTGGTGGTAGTAAAAGTGGACGGCATCTTTAGAGAGAGGAGGAGAGGAAAAGGTTGTTTTGCATGGAAGGAAATGAGGAAGTGATATGTAGCTAGTTGTTTTAAGGTCATGAATGGTTTTGGTGTGAAAAGGAGGACAAGTGTCCCTCCTATGTATAATAAGTTGACACATTTGTGGTGTGTTAGTGAAGCCTTTGGCCACCCATTTGTGGGGTGGGCAAGTGTAAAACTTGTCCCATCCCACTAATTTACGGGTACTCCTCGATTCTAGTTTCCTCGATTTGCGTGCCCTCGGGTCGTTTTACGAAAAACGTTTTTATAAATTATGAATCAACGTCACAAAACGAATCCAATAAAAATTGTCTCATCAAAAACGGAGTTCGAAAACGTAAATATGTAATCCTAAGGTTTCCGGTTTAGTCGTAAAGGACGTTAAAATAAAATCGTAAGTCCTAATCTCTTCTCGTAAATTTGTGAGTTTATGAACTAACACAAATTTAAAACTCCAAAATAATATTCACGGATAAATTTATTTTCTGAAATGTCGGACTGTCACCAAAGACGGTGTATGTAAACGTAAGCACGTAACGTTGAATCCTCCGATTTAGACGTAGTCGATGCTACTCCAAGACGTAAATCCAAATTTCTTCCCAAAAATAAGTGAGTTCATATTGTAACATTAAAACAATATTTTCAAATAATATTTGAGAATTAAAATATCAATCGTAAATTGACGGATTGTCACAGTTTTCTATGATATTGAGGTTGAACCATGACAGTAACATCCAATGACTCTTCCGCTGCTATGACATGAAATTGGGGGTGTTACAGATTGGCATCAGAGCTCAAGTTATAGAGAACGAAAAGATTTTCCAAAAATAAATTTTTGAAACCTTTTAACTATAACATCTGCAAGCGAAACCTCCGAGTTACCAATGGACGAGAATAAGAAAAGTATATATATGTTATAAATATTTAATTATTATTTATGCTTAAAGCATAATGGATTACATTTATTTATTTATAAATGTTTGTTATTTGATTATTATAATACTAATACGTAATTTATAAACGACGTTGATTGTCACAGTAGAAATTTCTGTCTTTTGACTCATTCCTCGTGAATCTTCGTTCCTTGTCTAAATTCTATTCTTCGTTCTATCATCCTTTCTTGTTTTTCTTCATCTATCTATTCTTATTCTATGTTATTCATGTTTTGTTTTCACAAGCGTTGAATGAATACTAATTTTGATGTGAATTGTGTAACAGGATCATGCCGCCAAAACAATTGACTGAGACTAAGTTACGTGCTATAGTAGCTGATCAATTTGAGGTCTCTATGAATGCATTTATGGCAAATATGAATAATGGAGCTGGTGGATCCGGTGGAGCTGGTGGATCCGGTGGAGCTGGCAATACTGGTGCTGGCAATACTGGAGCTGGCAATACTAGAGTTGGCAATACTGGAGATGGCAATACTGGAGCTGGCAATGCTGGAGCTGACAATGCTGGTGCTGGAACTGGTGATGCTGAGAGACCAGTGATTCCTAAAAACAAGAAGTGTACTTACACCTTGTTCATGAAATGTAAACCTCCGACTTTTAAGGGTACTGAAGGTGCTGTTGGTTTAATGCAATGGTTTGAAAGATTAGAATCCATGTTTTGATTTAGTGGAAGTGAGGAAGGCGACAAGGTGATGTTTGCCTCTGCTACTCTTCAAGGGCGAGCATTGACTTGGTGGAATGGCAGAATGGCGTCTGTAGGGATGAATGCTGCTTATGCTACACCTTGGGTTGAAGTGAGAAGATGGATGAGCGAGGAATTATGTCTAAGGAGTGTTATTCAAAGGTTAGAACAGGAACTGTATCAGCTGAGACTGATGGGTACTGATATCGATGGATACATTAACAGATTCCATGAACTTGCTCTACTTTGTCCAAACAAAGTTACCCCAGAATACTTGAAGGTGGAGCAATATATTCGAGGCTTACCTGCCAACATCCGTGGTGATGTGACCTCATCTAAACCTGCCAATATTGATGAAGTCGTTCGTATGGCCTACCAACTGATGAGACAGATTATCCAAGATAAGGCTGATGGTGTTGCTGAAGGTAGTAAAAGAAAGGCTGAAGTGGAAAGTGATGATCGAGGTGATAACCGTAAATCTCACAATAGGAATCAGAACCGAAGGAGGAGCAATGCTAACGCAATGACTGAAACTACACCCGCTGATAAGGGAGCCCGATGTCAACGATGCAAAAGGATTTATACTGGTAAATGTGATAAGTGTGGAAAGTGTAACAAGTTAGGTCACAAGACTGAAGACTGTTGGGGACCAGGGAGGAAAGGAGTGACTTGCTTTAATTGCCAAGGTAAAGGACACATGAAGAATCAATGCCCTGAACCGCAGAAGAATACACGTGGTGGTGCTAATCAAGGAAAAGCCTATCAACTAGGAGAAGCTGATGCTAAGCAAAACTCGAAAGTTGTTACTAGTACGTTTTTACTGAATAACCGTTACGCTACAGCTTTATTTGATTTTGGTGCGGACAAAACTTTGTGTCTACAAGTTTTAGTACCTTAACTGATATCAAACCGGTCGAACTAGACGCGAATTATGAAGTAGAACTAGCTGATGGTAAATTAGTGAGTACCAATCGTGCGCTCTTAGGATGTTCTCTTAATCTTCTGAACCGTATTTTTAAGATAGATTTGATTATCGTCGAATTGGGAAGTTTTGATGTTATTATCGGAATGGATTGGCTGTCCAAGTATAATGCGTCTATTCTGTGTGGAGAAAAGAAAGTTAGGATCCCTTTAGATGACAAGACCTTAGTTGTCGAAGGTGATAAATGTAATTCTCGACTGAAAATCGTTTCGTGCATTAAAGCTCGTAAGTATATCGAAAGAGGTTGTGAGTTATTCCTAGCTCATGTATCGGAGAAGGAATCGAAGGAGAAACGTATCGAAAATGTTCCAGTCATTCTTGTCTTTCCTGAAGTGTTTCCAAAAGATTTGCCAGGGCTTCCGCCTCCAAGGCAAGTAGAATTCCAAATTGATCTAACTCCTGGTGCTGCACCCGTGGCAAGTGCGCCATATCGTTTAACACCATCCGAGCTGAAGGAGTTGTCCGTGCAATTGCAAGGACTATCTGATAAAGGTTTTATATGACCGAGTTCGTCACCTTGGGGAGCTCCTGTTTTATTCGTTAAGAAGAAAGATGGTTTGTTCCGTATGTGTATCGATTACCGAGAGCTGAATAAGCTGACGATCAAGAATCGTTATCCGCTTCCAAGAATTGATGATCTATTTGATCAACTTCAAGGTTCTCGTGTTTTCTCCAAGATTGATCTTCATTCTGGTTACCATCAACTTCGTGTACGCGAGGAAGATATTCCTATTACGGCGTTTAGGACTCGTTATGGTCATTATGAGTTCCGAGTTATGCCTTTTGGTTTGACTAATGCACCTGTTGTATTCATGGACTTAATGAATCGCATTTGTAAGTCGTATCTTGATAAATTCGTGATCGTTTTCATCGATGATATTCTAATCTACTCCAAGAGCAAGGAAGAGCATGCCGAACACTTAAGAATTATCTTGAACTTGTTAAAGAACGAAAAGTTGTACGCTAAATTCTCAAAGTGTGATTTTTGGCTTAATTATGTACAATTTCTTGGACATGTGATTGATGAATGTGGGGTACATGTTGATCCTCTGAAGATTGAAGCAATTAAGAATTGGAGTGCTCCAACTACTCCAACTGAAGTGCGACAATTTCTAGGTCTGGCTGGTTACTACCAAAGGTTTATTAAAGGATTCTCTTTGATATCGAAACCATTAAATAAGCTAACTCAGAAGAATAAACCGTTTGTGTGGGGCGATGAAGAAGAAGAAGCTTTCAAAACCCTGAAGATGAAACTCTGTAGTGCGCCGATCTTATTGTTACCTGAAGGAAGTGAAGACTTTGTTGTTTATTGTGATGCATCTCTTCAAGGATACGGTGCTGTTCTCATGCAACGTGAAAAGGTGATCGCATATGCCTCTAGGCAATTAAGGAAAAATGAGGAGAACTACACCACCCATGACTTGGAATTGGGCGCTGTGGTTTTTGCTCTGCGACTTTGGAGACATTATCTGTATGGCACGAAGTGTACAGTATTCACGGATCACAAAAGCCTACAATACATACTGGATCAAAAGGAGCTGAATATGAGGCAACGTCGATGGGTTGAACTTTTGAGTGATTACGACTGTGAAATTCGTTATCATCCTGGAAAGGCAAATGTGGTAGCTGACGCGTTAAGTCGAAAGGAAAGGGAGAAACCGATTCGAGTGCGTGCTTTGGTGGTGACAGTTCATAATAACTTACATGAGCAAATCCGAAACGCACAAATCGAAGCGTGTAAGAAGGAAAATATTGCAGCCGAAAGATTTAGAGGAGATGGTGAAGCATCTGAGACGCGATCCGATGGTATCAAATGTTTGAGAGGTCGAATTTGGTTACCATTCTTTGGTGGACTGAGAGACTTGATCATGTTAGAATCTCATAAGTCCAAGTATTCTATTCATCCTGGATCGGACAAGATGTACCAAGACTTGAAAAAGTTATACTGGTGGCCGAATATGAAAGCTGATATTGCAACATACGTCGCGAAATGCTTAACGTGTGCAAAAGTGAAAGCTGAATATCAGAAGCCGTCAGGATTACTTGTCCAACCTGAAATTCCAATCTGGAAATGGGAGCGAATGACGATGGACTTCATCACAAAACTCCCAAGGACACCGTCTGGGTTCGATGCAATCTGGGTTATTGTCGACCGTTTAACTAAATCCGCTCATTTCATTCCAATCAAAGAGAGGTTCGGTTTGGAGAAACTTGCCGAGCTTTATCTGAAGAATATCGTGTGTAAGCATGGTGTTCGTATTTCAATTATTTCTGATAGAGACAGTCGCTTTGCTTCTGGATTTTGGAGATCACTTCAGAAATCTTCAGGAACCAATTTGGATATGAGCACAACCTATCATCCACAAACCGATGGGCAAAGCGAAAGAACTATTCATACTTTGGAGGATATGTTGTGTGCTTGTGTGATAGAATTTGGAAGTAGCTGGGATAAGCACTTACCTTTGGCCGAATTCTCGTACAATAACAGTTATCACGCGAGTATTAAAGCTGCACCTTTTGAAGCACTTTATGGGAGAAAATGTAGATCGCCCGTGAGCTGGAGTAAGGTTGGTGATGCTTAACTCACTGGACCCGAGATGATTAGAGAGATGACGGATATGATTGTGCAAATCAAGAATAGGTTCTTGTCTGCTCGAAGCCGACAAAAGAGTTACGCGGAAGTGAGAAGAAAACCATTGGAGTTTGATGTGGGAGATAAGGTTATGCTAAAGGTATCACCATGGAAAGGTGTTGTAGGATTTGGAAAACGTGGGAAGTTAAGTCCTCGTTATATCGGACCATTCAAGATTACATCTAGAGTTGGACCCGTGGCATACCAACTTGAACTACCACAAGAACTGTATGGAATTCATAACACTCTTCATGTGTCGAATCTGAAGAAGTGTTTATCCGATGAAGAACTCGTTATACCGTGGGACGAAGTTAAGGTTGATGAAAAGTTGCACTTTATTGAAGAACCAATTGAGATCATGGATCGCGAGGTCAAGCAACTAAAACAAAGCCGAATCCCTATCGTCAAAGTTCGATGGAACTCTCGGAGAGGACCGGAGTATACTTGGGAACGAGAAGACCAAATGTGGAAGAATTACCCTCATCTCTTTGATTTCAACAAGCGATCGGACAAGAACGCAAGTTGATCTTCGAGGGAGAAGATCCTAATTTGGTGGGGATAATGTGACAATCCGTCAATTTCAGGTCGTTATTTTAATCTCGACTATTACGTATTACGTGTTTAATTTAATGAGAAATTTTAAATTATCGACTAACCGAGAAGGTTATGACATGAAACTAGCGTAAGAATGTCGATTAGATGAAAACCGGCAAGGAATATGTTAGGTATCGATATTATATTCTCAATTTATCATAAAAATGATTTTATTATATTTAATCTTTATTTCTCGTGTTTTACGTTTTAACGAATGACGAGAACTATTAGTGATCGTGATACCGACGGATGCCCAAATATTTATGTTTTATTTTCGATTGTCTCGATATTTTATATTTTCGATGTTTTCGATTTAATTACGTTTTAAGTCGTGTCGAAGCTTTATTATTTTATTTATGAAGCATTTTAACTTTCGAAAAGTATTTTTACGAAACTCGAGTCTCGTAAATATTTTTAACTTTGAAAAATATTCATTTTCTACCCTTTAACTTATTTAATTACTTTTTGGTCCAAAATTATGCAACTTTGGCAAATTTAGTCCCTCCACTACCTAGTATAAAAAGAAATTTTCTTACCAAACTTTCCACTATCTCATTTTAAAAAATAAAAATCAAAAAAATCTCTCTCTTCTTCCTTGTTTTGCCGTTCAACCCCAAACCAAAAACACTTTCAAATTTTTGATCAAGCTTGATCAACCTAAACTAACTAAAGACCCATCCTAGAAATTCAACAAGGATCATTTTGGTATAAGATTTTCCAACATGCATTCACATATTTTTCTTTTCAAATTTTTGGTGAAGAACATGTGTTTGATCCATTTTTATGGTTATGAATGTTGTTATTATTATTATATTTGAAGTGGGTTGTTGTTGCATGCATGGTTTTTATATATTTGATTTTTGTTAGATTGAATTTGAGGTTGTTAGGAGTTAGTTAAATGTGTTATGATAATATTAGGGTAATATTTTGAGTATGTAAATTGTTGAAATGGGTCAAAATGGTGATTTGGTATGATTTTTAGATGACCATTTTAGACTAGTAGGTAAAAGGGGATTTTTGAATTACTTACTGTAATAAACTTGTTAAACTAATAAGATAGGGTCATAGATAATTTCGTTAGCTCGATTTGATATAAGATAGAGCTTCTAGCTCCAAACGAGTATCGGCACAATCCGAAAATTGTTGTCGATATTTTGATCGAATCTCGGGGACTATAAAACGAGTTTTAAAAATGTTGAAGGACTGATGTTGAAGTCTAAACCTCAGGTCATGAGTCTATTTTCAAACCCGAGTGCCGGTTTTATTAATGGAGTTGTTTAGATATGTCAAAATGGTTTTACGAGTTGAAGACGTAAAACTGTCCGGTTTTTGTAACACGAAGGTGTGTCGGGCAGAAGGTCTTAGAAGTAATATTTTTGAATGAAATTTAAACTGAGTCTTATTCATATTATATGTGAGTTTGTGACCAAGTTTCATCGAAAACGGAATAGTTTAAGTAAGGCAAATGAGCTTGTACTTTTAGTAAGTACCGGCAGATTTTTATTGATCATATAGTCTAATAAATTTAACATGAAAATGGGCATAGAAGTACACTTGTACTATAATTATTTTTGGGATTTTCATGGTTTTATAAATTGAGTTTTTTATTATCTAAGTATTATTTATACTTTGAGTCATTTATTAACGAACGCACCTTATTTGGTAGGTTGCGGTCTTCGTGTTTAACGGGCATCACTTATCGTCGGCGATCGTCGCATTACTACTATTGTACCAAGGTGAGTCTATAGCCTCACTTTTATACTATCTTGTAAAGATTTTTAAAACCCGCGAAGGGGATAACATGCTTGTTTTAAAATAGAACACAAAGGACCCGATTGTATGCTAGATGAAAGTTATTTACATATGTTTGCTTCTAGCCTTAAAAGACCCATTGAATCATGAATTTTTAATCGAATGAACGCTAATACTATGGATAGATCTATCGGGGTGACGCCCAGTCCGGTCGCGACTAGCTATCGCGTAGTGTTGTGATGCTCTAGTAATGAAACATCGGATGCAATTGTATAAGAGAAATATACACACTTGGCTAGGTGTGTTGGGCTGAAATAACATATGTTAACGTTCAATGTCATGAGACTTATGTAATAACAACGATGATTATGTCTGATCCACATGATTGTCAACCATTGAAGGTTTATTCAGAATACTTGTGTTCGTTTATTAAATTTAAACTCTATAGATTCACTCAGCATTTTTGTTGACTTTATAGCATGTTTTATCTCAGGTCCATGAAGAAGGCACTCAAAGGAAGGCGGTTTCGTGTAGCTTGCTTGTGAAATGTTTTGGCCCGCTTTTCTAAACTATATCCATTCAAAGAAACTTTTATAGTTTGTTTTGTTGTGTAAACTTGAAAATAATTTGGGACCGTGTGTGAACTATTTTACCTTTAAATAATGAATGGATGTATGTTTTATTAAAATGACTCATTTTGAGGCGTTTTCTATGATATTGAGGTTGAACCATGACAGTAACACCCAATGACTCTTCCGCTGCTATGACATGAAATTGGGGGTGTTACACTGGGACTCTGAGATATCTGAAGTCCTAAGAAGAATGATACCTTGCCCATCATTGACATCTTAAACTTGGAAGACATGAGTGTCCCAAACTCATCGGATAAGGTTTGGGTCGAGGCTGCAAATATAATATCATCAACATATATTTGTACCATAATCATATCTTTACCTCATTTCTAAATGAACAGTATGGGATCCACCTTGCCTTTAGCGAAGCCTTGTGTGATGAGGAATTGTGACAATAGATCATACCACGCGCGTGGAGCTTGCTTCAACCCATAGAGAGCCTTCTTAAGCTTGTACACGTGGTTAGGATATTTAGCATTCACAAAACCATCCGGCTGTTGAACATAGAACTCTTCCTTGATGTCACCATTAAGAAATGTTGTCTTCACATCCATTTGATAGGCGATTGATGAGACTGCTTTTATACATGGTCTCATCCTCCAAATCGGGCTTAAAATGCATAAAATATCATTAAATATACCAAATATATGCGAGTGTTTGTTACTTGTGTATTTTTAGGTACAAATATTGAGGAAATGGCAAAAGATCACAAGAATCATTCAATAACGAACACGGGAAACGAAGCCGCACAATGAACCGGGCCCAAGTTTGGAATTTTGCAAAATGACCCTTGAAGAATTGAAGATTGGCAACTTTAGTCCCTCATCTTTGAAGAACTTATCACAAATGACCCTCCAAATATCAATTGTACAAGAATGGTCCTTAAGGAATGAAGACTATACAAGAAAAACCCTTGGAAAATGAAGAATATGCATTAAAGGTCCTTATTACAAGCTTGAAAACAATATGTGCCAAAAATGTAAATCTGCCAAAGTTGTTATCAAAGGGAAATGAAGAATTTGCTATTTATTATAAAGTGGAAGAAAGTGAAAACTTGGGGGTCAAAATTGCCAGACAACAAAACTCCCACCACCACTCACATCTTGCCACGTCACAACAACCCACCCAAATACCCAAATCCTTACCCGACCCTACCCACTATCCATTACCCACCCACATTCAATACCCGGTTTTATTTAAATAAACCAAGTCAAAGCCTGGTCAAATCCCACCACTTTCCCTCCTAACACCATTTTTAAATCCCTTATTACCCAATTTGGATTGAACTCACCCCATAAACCCTAAATACCACCAGGTTTGATTAATCCCAAATCAAAGCGGTTTTGGCCATATGCTTCCAGTTCACTAATTAAGGTCACTCTCACTTGATCCCACATCCCAAAACGCCACAAGACACACCCATGTGTCTTGTGGGACCCTCCCCTGCAACATCACTTTCCCTCAAACCCTACACCCGACCAGTTAAACGACCCACAATGATTCCTTTGGCCCCAAGATCATTTAAACGGCCAAGATCAACCAAGACCATCTGGCTCATCACATGGCACCTCTTGACCAAGATTCCAAGTTCAAAGACCAAAGGGCTTTTTGGAGATTTCATATGCTAGGGTTTTACACATTGTATTTTTTATTAGTTTTCTAGAATTCTCTATAGACTAGTATATAAGGAGACGTTTGTGTCCCTTATCACTTTGTTCCAGTTTTTAAGCTTTCACCATTGTAATTCCTTTTTGATAATATAAAAAGTTTGGTATTTGTGTAAAAAACAACTGTAATTCCTTTTTTATAATTGTTAAAAGTTGTGTGTGTGTGTTAGAAAGCTAAAAACTGAGTTCCATTTTAATTGTGTAACACTTGTGTGTTGAAGTTTGAATTTTCAAAAAAGGTTTCATATTTGCTCAAATTTCAGAAACTTAAGTCTCCTTTGAAGTGAAAGTAGATAAGGAGGGTTTGGATTTTTGGGTTTGTGCTTGTGTCAAAACGTGTTAAGTTGCAAGTTCATTGGTTTAAGAGGTTTTAAGAAAGTTTCAAAAACAATCAGTATACTTTTGCTTGTGTGCTCATTGATTTTTGCAGGTTTAATTGTTGATGGTTTGTTAAAGGTCCAGCTCAAGTCCGGACCTGAAAGGAGGTGACTTGGCAGTCACAAAGGGACCTGGATGTGGGTCCCTTGAGATAGAAAAATCTCTTCCATTTTCAGTTTTCATAAATTAGAAATTTTATGTGATTTATATGATTTTTTGTGCAAAGTTGTTTGTGAGTGTTCTTTTGGTTTAATTTAAGTTCATTTGGTGTGTATTGCATGTTTAGAGCTTGTTTGATCACTTTAGTTGAGATTTAAAGGCTTTTGGTTTGTTAAAAAGCATAATCAGAAACTTAAGGGGTGTTTGGAATAGGGTTTCAGTTGGTATAATCATTGTCATTCTAGATTGTAACCTGTTCTAAATCACTCACTAGGTATTGATTAGGGTATATGCTAGTTTAGATGTTAGTTTTATAGAGTTTTAAATCAGATTGCTTGCATAAAAATTGGTTCTAGTGGTCAAATTCAGTAAGTCTTTGTTCTGCCAGATTTGTGTTTGATTGTGCCTCAAATTTGGTAAGCTGCTAGTTAATAGGTCATAGTAGGATTGTATACTGGATATATGTCATGTGATTGATCATTGTGCAAGTTATTGGCTTTTGAATTCCACTTGTATGCCAAGTAGATCAGTAACTGCCCATAAACCTGCTTATTAGCCTTTATCAGTAACTTGGTTGATATTTGGTGCTTGATTCCAGCTTATACTTGTTGATTTTTGCATTTGATTGACTCCCTACACTCCAACTGAGCGTAGGGGTGCCATATTATCCATCAACAACCAACAACAAGTCAAATCAAGTCCTCTTGATTGATAATTTCACCAGTGAAGATATCTGTTCTTCTTGTGTTCTTTAAAAGTTATCCTGGGCACGTTTTGGTTTCTTTTTGATTTAATCTTGGTTGAAATTTGATTTGGTTTGTGTTTTTGAGTATAAAGGATAAACAGGTTTGGATTTTTAAAGTTTAAAAAGAAAAAAAATAAATATCAAAAAGGACGTGGCCAGGACTCGAACCTCCGCCACTCCTCTCACAACACACACTCCTTACCGTTGCCCTAGGGACTTTGACTGGTAAGAGTGTGCAACATTTAATACTTAAGGTGTGTTTGATTTTGAGCTTATTTAGCAATCAGCTTATAAATAAGCTGATTTCAGCTTATTTCTTTAAGCTTTTAACCTGTTAGTATTTTTCCTAGGTTCTTATTAGGGTTTAGGACTTTTCTGTTTTAAAAGTATATTTTTCCCTTTATTTATTTATTTACTAGGATTATTTTTAGTTTAATTTTTAGAAAGTAAATTAAAAATAGTAAAAAGCATTTTAAAAATCTAGAAAAATAGTTTTTAGGTTTTATTTAAGTAACTTGAGGTTTACATTCCAAAAAGTTTTCAAAAAGTCTTATTTTTAATTTTATTTGATTTTAGGGTTTTTTAACAAATTTAAAATTTAATATAAAATTAATAAAAAGGTTTTAGGAACTTTAGTTTGCATTTTTGTTCTAGTTACATTATTTAGGATTTTTGGGAATTTTTTAGAATTAATTTAAAAAACTTTTTATTTTTTAGAATATTTTAATATTATTTTATTACTAAAAATAAAAAGTTGGTTTTTTCTACTTTTTTCATTTTTCCTAGATTGTAGTCATTAAATTAGGAACTTTATAACTTTTCAAATATTTTTTAGGCTTTTCATTTAATTTCTAGAATTAATTTAAGATTTAATAGATTTTAATAGTTTTTAAGTAATTAAAAATAGTTTAATTTGGTTTTAAAATTTTTTAAAATAGTTTTTAGCTTAATTAGGTCATTTTTGAAGTTTACAAACTTGAAAACCTTGTTTGGGGCTTTTTAATAATTAATTGTGATTTTTAGGGCTTTAATTAGCATTAAAAAGTCATTATTTAATTAATTAAAAGGTTTTAGCAAGTTTGGATTTTTTGTAAACTCTTAGAATTTTATTGTGGATTTTTAGTAATTTTTAGGAATTTTTAGGTTAAAATTTTAATTTTTGTAGTTTTACGGTTTTACATTTACGCCTTTTTCGTCGTAGTTTAATCCATCTTCGTAACCGTCCTTTCCTTCCTTTCTATCCTCTTTTCTTTTCTTGTTAATAAAATCACAAACAAAATCAATTCAATACACAACACACGTGCCTCCTCGAGAGAACGATCCCCATTTGGGTCATAACTTGTGGTTTTCCTAAATCACTCGTTAATACTTACCCTAATTACCTTCCTTTTCCTAAAGGGGTAAAAATACAACTATCATTTTTGGCGCCGCTTCTGGGGAGGCGTGTTGTGTTTTGATTGAACATTGTTGTTTTTTATATTAGCCACAATAGTATTTGTATTAGTAGCACTCTACTAATACGTATTATCGTTTTTCGGTTTTTGTGTGAATACTATTACTATATTGTATACGTAGAATAATAAATTCACAAGTACTCCAAATACGTGAGCAATCACAACCTTGATTCGGGATTTCATCACTCGATCATTGTATTCGAATCTCAAACCAAAGAAAAAGGCAAAAATAGATAAATACTTTCGTGAAGCTCGATTTTGAGAAATACAAACTATAAGGTGGGTATAAGGCGGTTGTATTTCACGACCTAAAGGAAAAAGGCTCTTAAGTGCTTCGCGCCGCCTCGTTTCCTCCGCTTGCTTGTGCGTATTTTGATTTAGAAAGCTAATCGAGGGTTTTGCCGCCCAAAGTATTACTAAGTATCATATATATTTTCTTGGTTTCTATTGATTAAACCCTCTTGAACGATTTGGTGTTCCACCATCGTTCTAAAGTCATCGAAGGCGTTCACTTCACGTGATCGTTTTCATTCCTTGAGGCTTCTTTAATCGAGAGATTTGATTAAGGAGGAGATTTGTAGATTTGTGTCTACTAATACATTCAAAAAATCCAAAAAAATAAAAACAATCAAAAACCACAAAAAAAAAATTTGAAAAAGTAAAAACACCAAAAAGAATCTTCTTTGCTCGCCTTCTCGTTGTACGTGACGTTTATGCAAACTCGCTCTAAAGCAAGACGTGCTCGTAAACGAAGAAACAAATCGACCACTCCTTCTAGTGAGGAGTCTCCTATTGACGAACTCGTTGTAGTGAAAGAAGTACCTACCATGGCTAATCGAACTATGATGGAGTTACTTCAAGCACCCACCGAGGGTTATGGATAAGCTATTGTGATTCCCGCAATCCTTGCGGAGAATTTTGAGGTGAAAACGGGTTTGTTGTCGATGATCCAAAACAACAAATTCCGTGGTGATGAGAAGGACAATCCCCACAACCATATCCGCCAATTCAATCGTCTTACCGCCACGTGCAAATTTAAGGATGTCTCGAATGACTCGATTAAGATGATGCTTTTTACGTATTCCTTAGCGGGGCCCGCTAAAATTTGGTTAGAGAAAGAGCCACCCAATTCTATATTGACGTGGAAGGATCTCGTTTCAAAGTTCGTGAACCAATTTTTTCCGCCCTCTAAGACTACGCATTTGAAAAATGAGATTCTAAATTTTCACAAGAATCAAATGAAAGTTTTTCTACGGCTTGGAATAGGTTTAAGGAGATGTTACATGAATGTCCTCATCACGGTTTTTCCGACTTACACCAAATCGACACGTTTTACAATGGACTTAACGATCATGAAAGAGATTATTTAAATGCCGCCGCGGGTGGTTATTTTTTGTGTAAAACGGTTGAAGAAGCTTTGGTCATAATTGAGAATAGGTCTAAGGTTTATAGCCCTCGTAACACACTGAGTGTTGCCAAAATGGGCTCATCATTGTCTCGTTCCATTAATGCCTTACAAGATGAAGCTAATGAGGAAAATCGGTTTTTCGATAGGTTTTCGACTCTCATGTCCCATTGGAAAGCTCAAGAATCTTCAAATTCCGCTTCGGTTAAAGCGGTTTCTAAGAGTTGTTTGTCGTGTGGTGGAGCTCATGATCTTTCCGAGTGCATTACCGCGGATGGTAACACTTCGAGTGCTTATGTAGCCACGGGAACTTATAACCAAATCGGTCAAGGTTCCCGCCAAAATCAAGCTCCACCAAATCATAATGCTAATAATTATCGCAACAACAACCAAGGTGGAAATTACCAAGGAAATCAAAGGAATTATAACAAGGGTAATTATCAAAGTGGTAATGGGCAAATTTCTAATCAAAACCAAAACCGTGATTTTCAAAACAATGCCCAAGGTTTTCAAAACGATCACACCAAAAATCTTCAAGGAGAATTTTTGAATTATGCTAAGGCTAATGATGCTAAGTTTGACAATATGCAACGTGAAATGGTTAGCTTAAGATCCGAGTTGAAAAACGAGCTTAAAAACGAACTTGCTAATGAACTTAAAACTCATGCTAATAAAATGGAAGGAAATGTCACACGTCTCCAACAAAATCAACAAAAAATGGAGCAAGGACAACATGAGATTAAGCAAGAATTGTTAAAAGCGGATGCTAGGCAATCTAAGTTTGAAGACCGTATGGCTAAAATGTTTGAAGCTATCATGTGTAAGCCCTCTTCTTCGGGTGGTCTTCCTAGTGATACCATCGTGAACCCGAAAGGAGAATTGAAGGTCATTACTACTCATAGTGGTAAAACTTTCAAAGAACCCATTTCTCGTCCAAGTACTTCCATGGAGAAGGAAAAAGAGAAAGAACCCGAGGTTGTGGTTGAAAAGGAGCAAATTACAAGCCCACGAAGTATCGCTCAAACCACACCTACGGTTGAACCCACACAAATCATGGAACCCGAGATTCCAAGGCCGATGCCTATGCCTACTTTGCCCCAACCCACACCACATTTACCCTACCCTTCAAGACGAGACAAGGAAAAGGCACAAGAACGAAATAATTATCAATTTGAACTCTTTATGAAAATGTTTCGTGACTTGCATTTTAATATAAGTTTTGCCGACGCCTTAGTCATGATGCCTCGATTTGCCGCGAACTTCAAAAGTATGTTGAATAACAAAGAGAAATTGCAAAAATCGTCTAGTTGTTCTTCGGTTTTTCTAAGCCGCATACCTCAAAAAGTCGGTGATCCTGGAAAGTTTTTAATCTCATGTGCAATCCAAGACATGGAAGAATGCTACGCCTTGGCCGATCTTGGTGCTAGTATTAATTTGATGCCTCTTGAGATTTTTAAATCGCTCAACCTTCCCAATCTCACTCCTTCAAGAATGTCAATCGAGATGGCCGATCATTCTAAGATTCTAGCTTGTGGAGTTGCCGAGGACGTCTTTGTGAAAGTTGGAAAGTTCTACTATCCTGTAGACTTTATTTTTGTTGATATTCC
The DNA here is from genome assembly GCA_025667525.1 of Glebionis coronaria. Taxonomy (NCBI): domain Eukaryota; kingdom Viridiplantae; phylum Streptophyta; class Magnoliopsida; order Asterales; family Asteraceae; genus Glebionis; species Glebionis coronaria. Next base: position 121,425 of record JANFOE010001504.1, on the reverse strand, counting down.
CATCGATCCTAAAGTTCCGTTAATTTTAGGTCGATCTTTTTTGGATACCTCGAGAGCACTTATCGATGTGCATGCAAGAAAAATCACTCTTCGTTTCAATGAGGAAGAACTCGTCATTAATGCAACCCAAAACTCCACTCTTTCTCATGTGTATTCGATTACATCTTTGTACAATGTCAATCCCATCAAAAGCATTTGCAAAAAGATTTCCAATAGAGTTTTAGGAGTTGTTGAGAAAAATGAAGTTCCGTCCCCTCCGCCGGTGGAGGTTAAGAGTGTTAAGCCTACGATTCCAATCTCGAGTGAATCTTCGGATGATGAATACGTTGATCCCGATGGGGGGGTTTTCTTTGTTGACAAAAGATTTGAAAACATAGCACCACCCAAACCAAAAAGATTTCAAAATGTGAGAATTTTTAGTGTGACTAACATTTCTTTAGATACACCAAATATTTTTGACATAATCAAATCGTGTTTTCACAAGGAGAGTTTAAAAGATGAAAAAGGAAAAGATTTTGAATTGAATTTAAAAGATTTTTCTACAACTCTAACTCCGTCATCACCGCGTGAATTGAGTACTACAAGCTCGTCTTCTCCTTTTGACGATGCTTTGTGTGGACTTAGTGTGGGGGAATCCCCTTATTTTCCCTCCCCTTTCTCCACCGAGGACGAGATATTTGATCCTAGAATTGGTTATAAAGGGAAATCTCGGTCTTCCAATGCTGCAATAAATGGAAAATCTTTTCATTTGATTGGTGCGAGTCTACCTCGAGTAACTCATGTTTTTAGAGACTTACCCATTGTCCCACCCTTCTATTTCTTCTCTCCTATTTTCTTGAAACTCTTTGAGTTTTTGTTGACCATTGATGAAGTGGCGTTGATTTGTTTTTCCAATGAAAACGAGAACGCCATCTTCGATCCCGGTATTTTGCATCATCAAAGGACTTAGTCCTTTATACCGGTTGTTTTTGGGCCTTGTTTATCATGTAAGCCCCACCAAGAATTGACCACACCATGGTATCCCTAAATGATCACATTTATGGGGATTCGAGTCGAGCTTTTGACTCGGTTATCAAAAACAAGGTGCCTCGTGGGGGAGACCCATGCTTATCCATGTACATATTATTGCTTTCTAATTAGTTAATGTGAGGGGATTTGTGCCCTTCCAACCTTTGTTTCGTGGTTGTTTGTGCATTGTGGTTTTTAGATCATGATCTTCACGATTGGAGCCTCTCGTGTTTTGTTTTATGGGAGCACTCGATCGTTTGCTTTGAAGACATTTCTCAATATCCATATGATATATCCTTTTATGTTCTAACCTTAGGTTTTTAGCACACTTCATAAACGGCTATTAATTTATTGGTTACACCCTTTCCATGCTAGATTAGGCATTCGACTACGTCTCTAGTATGGGGGTGTTTGCACCCCTAGAATCGAAACATTGAGGACAATGTTTAACTTTAGTATGGGGGTGAATAGATACTTGCCTTGCCAAACCTTCACGCTTTCCAAAGTTTATCTTTTTGTTTATCGTTTTGTTGCAAAATAAGGCTAAAAATGGCCAAATTTTAAAATTTTTCTCATGTTTTATAAGTGTTTGAAGACACGAATGTAGATTTTCCGATGGCGAGAATAAAAGTAATTTTTGACTCGACCGTGCGTGTTGAGCACTTAGCTTTGATTCCTTAACTACACATTAGGCTAAGTCTCTTAAATGAGGACGAGAAATGATAGAGTTAATTATAAGTTACTATGCTAAACGTAGAGTACTCGTATTCTTTCAAAAACTCATGTGTTCTCGTTGTTTGCTTATTCTCCCTTCGCTTGTAAATATTTTTTGCTTAATAAATATTGACTTAGCGGTTTAGTTAGGATTGTTGGGTTTCTAGTCTTTTCTAGTAGCTTCCGTGTAATTAAATTGGGAAGACATTAAGGTATCGCCAGCGTCACGGTTTTGAAGTATTGGCACCCGAATAATCGAAAGCTTCACCTAATAATAAGATTTCAAGTGCTCACCTAAATCTAGCAAACAATTTGAAGCCCCACAAGGCCTAAAATCTATGCAAAATTGAAAGTGAATCAAGCCTTAATCTTCGAAGCTTTAAAGATCCAAAATTCGCTTTAGCGTGAGGATATACGTCTTTGGCTAATAAAACCACCGATGAGGCGGATAATAAAAGGCAAGGTAAGACCAAAGTCATAATAAAAGCTTCATGGCGAAGTTGAATAAAAGATGGAGGTAAACCAAAGATAATAAGGCCCTTCCGTTAGGGGGCGTATAAAAGTCTTGGTAATAAGTCTCATGTTCAAAACCGTTATAAAACCATGTTTATCGATTCTTCTTGTCAACTTAATTTTTTAACATCGTTGTCTATTAGGAGGGGTTATTGATTTGATGGTTTTAGTTACACCGTTAGGACTCTATTTTTAGACCTAAATCTCTATTATCGCATAAGTCAACAATGTATCCTCGTGATCATTAAGACATAATAAAATATAAGAGATACAACTTAGGAATAATGGGAGAATAAGTACGTGATTAGGGCATATGAGTAGTGTTAGCATTACTAACTTATAATGACAATGATCTCGTTGCACGCTTGGCATGGAATTGGAGTGAAAATCGAGGACGATGAAATTATTTCTAACGAAGCATTCACGTGTTCTTATTCTATGAACCTAAACGTCCCATTTTGCGATGAAAATCATACATTATGTCTAAAACGCAAGTAGTAGTAATAGTAGTAGTGTAGCTAGTTTATCATTTCAATAAAGTGAATAAAATGAATTTTGGAGATGCTATGATACTTAATTCTAGCATTGCGTGAGGGCACGGTAATGGTTTAGTATGGGGGAGTGATGAGACTGCTTTTATACATGGTCTCATCGTCCAAATCGGGCTTAAAATGCATAAAATATCATTAAATATACCAAATATATGCTCGTGTTTGTTACTTGTGTATTTTTAGGTACGGATATTGAGGAAATGGCAAAAGATCACAAGAATCATTCAATAACGAACACGGGAAACGAAGCCGCACAATGAACCGGGCCCAAGTTTGGAATTTTGCAAAATGACCCTTGAAGAATTGAAGATTGGCAACTTTAGTCCCTCATCTTTGAAGAACTTGTCACAAATGACCCTACAAATGTCAATTGTACAAGAATGGTCCTTAAGGAATGAAGACTATACAAGAAAAGCCCTTGGAAAATGAAGAATATGCATTAAAGGTCCTTATTACAAGCTTGAAAACAATATGTGCCAAAAATGTAAATCTGCCAAAGTTGTTATCAAAGGGAAATGAAGAATTTGCTATTTATTATAAAGTGGAAGAAAGTGAAAACTTGGGGGTCAAAATTGCCAGACAACAAAACTCCCACCACCACTCACATCTTGCCACGTCACAACAACCCACCCAAATACCCAAATCCTTACCCGACCCTACCCACTATCCATTACCCACCCACATTCAATACCCGGTTTTATTTAAATAAACCAAGTCAAAGCCTGGTCAAATCCCACCACTTTCCCTCCTAACACCATTTTTAAATCCCTTATTACCCAATTTGGATTGAACTCACCCCATAAACCCTAAATACCACCAGGTTTGATTAATCCCAAATCAAAGGGGTTTTGGCCATATGCTTCCAGTTCACTAATTAAGGTCACTATCACTTGATCCCACATCCCAAAACGCCACAAGACACACCCATGTGTCTTGTGGGACCCTCCCCTGCAACATCACTTTCCCTCAAACCCTACACCCGACCAGTTAAACGACCCACAATTATTCCTTTGGCCCCAAGATCATTTAAACGGCCAAGATCAACCAAGACTAGCTGGCTCATCACATGGAACCTCTTGACCAAGATTCCAAGTTCAAAGACCAAAGGGCTTTTTGGAGATTTCATATGCTAGGGTTTTACACATTGTATTTTTTATTAGTTTTCTAGAATTCTCTATAGACTAGTATATAAGGAGACGTTTGTGTCCCTTATCACTTTGTTCCAGTTTTTAAGCTTTCACCATTGTAATTCATTTTTGATAATATAAAAAGTTTGGTATTTGTGTTAAAAACAAGTGTAATTCCTTTTTTATAATTGTTAAAAGTTGTGTGTGTGTGTTAGAAAGCTAAAAACCGAGTTCCATTTTATTTGTGTAACACTTGTGTGTTGAAGTTTGAATTTTCAAAAATGGTTTCATATTTGCTCAAATTTCAGAAACTTAAGTCTCCTTTGAAGTGAAAGTGGATAAGGAGGGTTTGGATTTTTGGGTTTGTGCTTGTGTTAAAACGTGTTAAGTTGCAAGTTCATTGGTTTAAGAGGTTTTAAGAAAGTTTCAAAAACAATCAGTATACTTGTGCTTGTGTGCTCATTGATTTTTGCAGGTTTAATTGTGGATGGTTTGTTAAAGGTCCAGCTCAGGTCCGGACCTGAAAGGAGGTGACTTGGCAGTCACAAAGGGACCTGGATGTGGGTCCCTTGAGGTAGAAAAATCTCTTCCATTTTCAGTTTTCAGAAATTAGAAATTTTATGTGATTTATATGATTTTTGTGCAAAGTTGTTTGTGAGTGTTCTTTTTGTTTAATTTAAGTTCATTTGGTGTGTATTGCATGTTTAGAGCTTGTTTGATCACTTTGGTTGAGATTTAAAGGCTTTTGGTTTGTTAAAAAGCATAATCAGAAACTTAAGGGGTGTTTGGAATAGGGTTTCAGTTGGTATAATCATTGTCATTCTAGCTTGTAACCTATTCTAAATCACTCACTAGGTATTGATTAGGGTATATGCTAGTTTAGATGTTAGTTTTATAGAGTTTTAAATCAGTTTGCTTGCATAAAAATTGGTTCTAGTGGTCAAATTCAGTAAGTCTTTGTTCTGCCAGATTTGTGTTTGATTGTGCCTCAAATTTGGTAAGCTGCTAGTTAATAGGTCATAGTAGGATTGTATACTGGATATATGTCATGTGATTGATCATTGTGCAAGTTATTGGCTTTTGAATTCCACTTGTATGCCAAGTAGATCAGTAACTGCCCATAAACCTGCTTATTAGCCTTTATCAGTAACTTGGTTGATATTTGGTGCTTGATTTCTGCTTATACTTGTTGATTTTTGCATTTGATTGACTCCCTACACTCCAACTGAGTGTAGGGGTGCCATATTATCCATCAACAACCAACAACAAGTCAAATCAAGTCCTCTTGATTGATAATTTCACCAGTGAAGATATCTGTTCTTCTTGTATTCTTTAAAAGTTATCCTGGGCACGTTTTGGTTTCTTTTTGATTTAATCTTGGTTGAAATTTGATTTGGTTTGTGTTTTTGAGTATAAAGGATAAACAAGTTTGGATTTTTAAAGTTTAAAAAGAAAAAAAATAAATATCAAAAAGGACGTGGCCAGGACTCGAACTTGCGCCACTCCTCTCACAACACACACTCCTTACCGGTGCCCTAGGGACTTTGACTGGTAAGAGTGTGCAACATTTAATACTTAAGGTGTGTTTGATTTTAAGCTTATTTAGCAATCAGCTTATAAATAAGCTAATTTCAGCTTATTTCTTTAAGCTTTTAACCTGTTAGTATTTTTCCTAGGTTCTTATTAGGGTTTAGGACTTTTCTGTTTTATAAGTATATTTTTCCCTTTATTTATTTATTTACTAGGATTATTTTTATTTTAATTTTTAGAAAGTAAATTAAAAATAGTAAAAAGCATTTTAAAAATCCAGAAAAATAGTTTTTAGGTTTTATTTAAGTAACTTGAGGTTTACATTCTAAAAAGTTTTCAAAAAGTCTTATTTTTAATTTTATTTGATTTTAGGGTTTTTTAAAAACTTTAAAATTTAATATAAAAATAATAAAAAGGTTTTAGGAACTTTAATTTGCATTTTTGTTCTAGTTACATTATTTAGGATTTTTGGGAATTTTTTAGAATTAATTTATAAACTTTTTATTTTTTAGAATATTTTAATATTATTTTATTACTAAAAATAGAAAGTGGGTTTTTTCTACTTTTTTCATTTTTCCTAGATTGTAGTCATTAAATTAGGAACTTTTTAACTTTTCAAATATTTTTTAGGCTTTTCATTTAATTTCTAGAATTAATTTAAGATTTAATAGATTTTAATAGTTTTTAAGTAATTAAAAATAGTTTAATTTGGTTTTAATTTTTTTAAAATAGTTTTCAGCTTAATTAGGTCATTTTTGAGGTTTACAAACTTGAAAACCTTGTTTGGGGCTTTTTAATAATTAATTGTGATTTTTAGGGCTTTAATTAGCATTAAAAAGTCATTATTTAATTAATTAAAAGGTTTTAGCAAGTTTGGATTTTTTGTAAACTCTTAGAATTTTATTGTGGATTTTTAGTAATTTTTAGGAATTTTTAGGTTAAAATTTCAATTTTTGTAGTTTTACCGTTTTACATTTACGCCTTTTTCATCGTAGTTTAATCCATCTTCGTAACCGTCCTTTCCTTCCTTTCTATCCTCTTTTCTTTTCTTGTTAATAAAATCACAAACAAAATCAATTCAATACACAACACACGTGCCTCCTCGAGAGAACGATCCCCATTTGGGTCATAACTTGTGGTTTTCTTAAATCACTCGTTAATACTTACCCTAATTACCTTCCTTTTCCTAAAGGGGTAAAAATACAACTATCAGCAATCACATTCATGTGGGTTGCATAAGCAAGGAATAGTCTAATAGCTTCCAAATGGGCAACGGGTACAAAGGATTCCATAAAGTCGATGCCTAATAATTTCTTGTATCCACGAGCTACTAGTCGAGCTTTGTTCTTCAATATTCCGCCTAATTCGTCGAGTTTCACCTTGTAAACCCAATTTAAAGTGAGTTGTTACACTTGATCCGGGCATGGGACAAGTTCCCATACTTCAAGACGTATAAATTCATTAAGTTCTTCTGGCATAGCTTCTATCCAACAGGATTGAGTAAAAGCTTATTGCCATGTCTTAGGTTCAACTTCAGTGAGAAAAGCATCAAAATGACAAAACATTGCATTTTCTTGTAACTGACTTCGTGTGGATACCGGAAGATTAGGGTCACCAATAATAGAATCTATAGGATGATCCTTTGTACACTTGCTGTCATGTTCACGAATCTGTGGATTGGAGTAGACCGTAGTAGGATCTTCCTCTGAGGTGGACGACCCGACTTGATTATGGTCGGGAATTGGTACATCAAAGAATGGAAGTTCACGCATTTGAGCGAATTCCATGTCGTGATCATCATCATCCTCTTCATCATCAATAGGTGTGACATGGGTAGTTATTACATGTGTTGGTTGAGAATTACTCGTTGAAGGTATATCTTGGCCAATTGTAGGTGCAGACGTATCTGATTGTGCAATGGTTGTTGGAGCGACAACTTCAGTGACCGGAGCTATTACTTCAAGTTTTGAAGCATCAATACTTGGAGGAGTAAAGAATTCATCAAAGAATGGTTGAAACAACGTATCCCATTCATTCCTAGAAGGTGGTGTAAATGATGATGAAGTATGGTTATTTGGGACAATACCAGAGCAAATGTTACTGGGTCCCATTTCATGAAGTGTGGGTTCAGAGCTGCTTTGCTCAGAAGTCATTGCTGTCAGCTCATCAAAATCAACATTCATAGTTTCGAGGATCTTGCAAGAGTTACGGTTGTAGATTCAGTATGCTTTCTTTGCAGGTGCGTACCAAATGAAAATACCAATATCAGCCTTTGGTTGAAGTTTTCCCAAATTTTCACCATCATTATTTGGATAACAAAGAGAACCAAATACATGAAGATATGATAAATCTGGTACTTTTCCATGGAGAAGCTCATAAGGTGTTTTACCATGGCGTTTACGAATTAGTGACTGGTTTTGGGTGTACACTGTTGTAGTTACTGCTTCTGCCCATAAAAATAATGGAGCCTTTGCGTAAATTAACATCGTTCGAGCTGCTTCCATAATTGTGCGATTTCGCCTTTCAACGACACCGTTTTGTTGTAGAGTGGGAGCAACATATGTTTCATGAGATATGCCAACTTCTTCATAATACTTACGCAAAGTTTAATTCACAAATTCGATTCCATTATCTGTACGAATGCGTCGGACAGTAGTGTTGAGACGCACTTGAATCATCTTGAGAAAATCGATTCTGACTTTAGGTGCCTCGTCTTTTGTTGCAAGAAATTTCACCCATGTAAACCGAGAGTAATCATACACTATGACGAGGATGTACTTTTTACCACCAAGACTTTCAACACGCATTGGCCCAAAAAGATCCAAATGCAACAAATAAAGTTTCTCTTGGTTGATGTCTTCAGTCATGGGTTTGTATGATTTCTTAGTGCTTTTCCCCATAGTACACGCGGAACACAAATGATCCTTGTGAAATGTAAGTTTAGGAAGATCACGAACAAGTTCGTTTTTCGCCAAATGATTAATAGCGTCAAAGTTAAGATGAGATAACCGTCGATGCCATAACCATGACTTAGTCTTTGATGCTTTGGAGAGAAGACATACGAGAGAAGTGGCCATCATATCTTGTAGAGACAAAGTGTACAAATTATTCCCTCGAGTACCTTTCAATAAATCAACCCCTTCCAAATTACGAATGAAGCAGGTATGCTCTCGAAAAGCAACTTCTAGGTTGTCCCATATAAAATAAGTTGTGACCGAGACCTTCCACATAATACACTCTTGAAGTTATAGCATTCCCAATATGATATTCACCGTAACCCATTATCTTTGCAATATGATGATTTCCAAATCGAACCGTACCAAGAAACTTGCTGACGAAATTTCTGAGCTGAGAGCGATCTCAGGTCATATGTTTAGAGCAACCAGAGTCCAAATACCAGAGAATAATTTGGACCACCTGTTTTCAACAACAACAGTAGACAATGCATTGGAAACTATTGGTTCCTGAGTGTTAGAAGATACAAATATAATATTATCAGAATTGCTAACATTTGTGTGACCCTTAGATTTCCTGCGTTTTCTAATGTGAGCTTTACCACTAACAGGTTTTATTGCTCCAACTTTCTGAGGTTTTAGAGTATTAGCGGGCACTACATTGGGAGTAGATCTATTTAAAGGGCACTTGTTTCCTACATTAGTGTCGGTGTTCCTAGTTAAAGGACACGCTTGTGTTTTGGTAGCCTTGGTACTCCTAATTAAAGGGCACGCTTTCTTCGCTGTAGTGGGAGTGATCCTAGTTAAAGGGCACGTATTTCCTACTATAGTGAAAGTTCTACCAGTGGGATGCCACATTCAGCCAACTTGGGTTAACACTTTCCCAGTCGGTTTCCAATCCAAACCATTTTTACGGGCATTCATCTCATTTAAATGATCAATAAGACAAGAATCATGACGACTAGAAAACATACATTCATTGCAATTCCAAAATGTAAAATTAGAATTCACAGTAGGCTTAGAACACTGCACAACCGCAGAGCCTTTAGGTTTAGCTACATGATTCTTTTTATTCAAAAAAGAAATAACATTCCTAGGATGGGCTTCTACTTTCTTCTTCACTGATTACTAGATGGGGGCAAGATTCTATCATTCTTCTTGTTTCTTTTAAGCTTAGATTTTTGAGCGTTAGTAGTGGTGCCTACTTCTGTAGAAGGCAACACGGGAATATTAGAAGCGGGTTTGATTTTTCCTTATCTTCAGTGACCAAAGTTTGAGAAGGTTTAGTCGTAGGGCCCTTGTTAAATGGTGTGACGGCAATGAGGTTCCTTTTGGTTGCACTAGAGAACGATGTTGAGACAGTGGCTGCGTTATCCACAACATTCTTACCTTTTAGGGTACGAAGTGTTTCCTTTAACTCAGTCAAAGCCAGATTTTTATCACAAATCTGTTCCCTCAAATCAGATATTTCCACCGACTTTCGATTCAATCGTTCAATCAATGATTGATTCTGTGTAGTGTTATAAGCACATGCGGGCGTTACTGAATCGAAGAGTTGTGTATTTTTCTGTTTTAAGTTATCAGCTTTGGACAAAATCTTGGAAACTCGATTATCTAGATCAAGTTTAAAATTCTCAGCGGCCTCAAGTACGTTCACATAGTTAATCTCCTTATATTTCTCTATGTCTATCAGCAGTGATTTAGGAACCTTGTCACTTGGCTGATGCTGTTTTGATTGTAAATTCAATTGAAAATTCTTTTGAAAATTTGCATCATCGATATTAACACCTTCGAATGACGTTTCAAATATTTCTTGAATAAATTGTTGCTTGAATTCAAGCGAAATACAATGGTTTGAATCTCATCAAAACCTTTTGAATGCGAAGAATATGAATCTTGAAGCTTTAAAAATTCAGCGTCAGATTCGTGACAAGTACTATCTACCACATTATCCATAGATTCAACATTATGCACAATAGAATCATTATCAACACTTTTATTCACACAGACGGAAACAATATCATAAGACATCACTTGCTTCAGAAGCTGATCATTTTGGCGTGAAACTCGTTCTATTTCAAGTAAACTGTTTTCATAAGCATCATCCATTTCATTGAAAACACGTCTAACTTCTTCTATTTCCAAAAGCAAATCTTGATCAATATTACTAAGACAAGCTTTAACATTCTTTACAAACGGAACAATTTTGTCTCGAAACGCAGTTCTAGTGTGCTCAAAATTCCATTCACCTTACGTTATGGCCGAAGCCGTCGTACGTTCCAAAACGACCTTGTCAAAATCGGCAAAGTATTGGTGAACCGCATTTAAGATATTTGACACCTTACTTACCGGTGGAATTAACTTAGTTAAATCCTTTTTGACAAGTGTAGGAGATGTACTAGGAAGGTTTTCCGTTGATAAATTTTGGGGCACAAAGCTGATAATTGAGCTAATTCCTTTTGTAAGTGAATGCGGGTCATTTTAGAAAATTGATCTTTATTATGCTTATCATAATCAAGCTTAAGGAATTTTGAAAGCATTTTAGATTGAGTTTCTTCCACAAGTGACTATGTCTCCTCAGTACTACGAACATAAGGTGCTTCTTTCGATTTGCCAATTAGGGTCACATCATAAAGACAAGGAATATATTCCTGAGCTTTTTTTGCATAACCGGGATTAGGTGGTAAATCTTGAAGACGCTTAGGTTCGAGTTCTTTAAATGATTTAGTTAAAAGATGAACCTTTTCTGTGGAAGCGTATTGTTTTAAAAGCTGTTGTTCTTTGAATTTAAGAAGTCTGGTAGCATTAATTTCCGATTCAAACTTTTTAGACTCGAGAGTTTCGAAATCCATTTTAAGTTTCTGAAAATCATTGACAACTGACTCTTTTGCTCTTAATTCATTGGAAAGATTAGCTTTTAATGATTCTATTTCTTTTAAGTGTTCAATCTTTTCAAAACGAAATTGGTCAAATTCAGAACACGTTATTTTCTCTGCTTGAGGGACCATTTCAAAAGTTTTGACCTTTTCCTTATACAGCGCAAGCTCAGTGGTTAGGTTGGCATTCATATCTATGGTTTGTCGAACAGCCACATTCATGTTATCAATAATATGTTTAGGCACCATTACCAAATCACGTTGATCATAAGATTCCATACTCGTCGTAGCATTTGGTTGAGGTTCACTCAAATGTGTTGGATTGGATACCGCATCATTTGAGTTACTAGTTCCCGAATGTTGTTCGAGGTTGTCATATTCATGCTCAACATGATGTGGATTATCATGAATATTATTAGATGTGGTTGGTACCTCACTAACGACATCAGAACCGTAGTGAGAGAGATTAGCAACAAGTGTGCAGCTTGGGCTGAGTGAATGTCATCATAATCCGAATCATATGCATCAAGATCATCTACTTGATAAGCTGCATTAGAAGTGGAAACGACTGCAATGCCTTCATTGACTGCTGCCCCTGGGTCTGCAAGAAATGCTAACTCTTCTGAATCCAAAATCTTTCCTTTAGACTAAGCATCGACCAAATACATCTTCTCACGAAACCACGTGGCATCCCTTCTCCTTTTGGGCTGAGTGCATTCCCTAGCCATATGACCTTGTCCTCTACAATTGTAGCAAGTCACAACCTTTTGTGGACCAACAATGCTTCCATTTCCATTAGCTTGAGAATTCAAAGCTGGAGCATTCACGGTCCTTGTAGTAGGTCCATATGAATTTTGCCTTCCTTGAATGGGTTGCACCGTCACTTGACCATCTTGAACAGTGACTTGTTGTCGAGGATTTGAAGAGGTGCGGAGCTGATTGTTCGTTGGTGGAAAACCTCTAGTAGCAACAAGTTTTGACAAGTAGGCGGTAAGATGGTTTAAGACATCAGTAGGCGTATCATTTGGAGTAAAAACCGGTGGTTGAATTGGTGGAAGTTCATTGGAGTAGAAGGCTTGTGCTTTTGGTGCTTCAATTGGAAAATATCCTTGTTGAGGAGTATAGCCCATATGAGAAGTGTTAGCTTGTGAGGGTGATGCCTGATGTGCTGGTAGCTGTGGATAAGGCTGTTGAAGAACACTTTGTTGATATGCTTGTCGTGGCATCATCAGTGGTTGATAAGATGGTTGTTGTGGTTGCTGATATGTGTGTTGTGGTGGTTGCTGCAAGTATGATTGTTGTTGATAAGTGTAAGCCATGTTTTGTTGGGGGTCATTTGTTGAGAAGCATACATGGCAAGTGGATCACGAACTTGTGGTGTAGACAATCGAGCCTCGATCACATGGCATTCGTGTTGTTGAAGAAAAGCTTGAAGTTGATCCACATTGGTGTTATGCAAGTCCTTAGCCAATTTAACAGCCGTCACATTGCTTGACTCGCCATTACCCTTACACCACACCGCCCCTCGTCTTCAAGCTACGGCTACGTACTTACGCCATTCTGAAGGAAGGGTGTTCAAACACTTGGTGTTTAATTGAAAGGTAGAAATTGCCATGCCATAGATATTGATCTCATTCAACAAGATAGTAAATCTCAAATAGTAATCATTGAGAGTCTCCCCGGGAACATAGGAAAACTTATCAAATGTATCATAAAGCTTACACTCTCATTCTTATTTAGTTAACGAGGTGCCTTGCATTAGAACACGAATTCTATCCCATAACTCTTTGGCAACTTTATGTTTGTTGACGAGTTTGTAGACATCTGGAGGAAGGGCTTGGAGAATGATGTTTGTAGCATACTTATCACATTTGTCATGAATCTTCATATCTCCGGTCAATTCACCCGTTATGCGAGGACGAGTAACTGTACCTTCCGTCACTGTACCATAATCCAATGGTCCATTGAGCACCGATGCCCAAATGAGATGTCCATTCTCTTTGTTCAACATGTAAAGCTCCATTCGGGAAGTCCAATCCTCGTACATAGTCTTCTCCAACATTGGTCGACGATTATCCGTACCCGAGAGGATAGACTTATCCGTAAGAGATGTGTACTCCATTTTGATAAGTTAAGATTTACAAACGTTGATCGAACAATGAGAGAAAGTAAATGTGTTTGTTGTCGTGTCTTGAAGTCGAGAAACTATGTTAAAATCCCCTAAAATTGTCTTCTTGAGAAACCAAAAATTCCACTACAAAATTTATCACGAAATCACATTTTTCGAAAATCTTGAAATTCCAAAGATTTCGCAATGTGTGAAGATTCCTCAATTATGTGCAATGATTTCGCAATCCTAGAGTTGATTCAATTTCGCAATCCTTAAATGGATACAAATCCGTAATTAAATAATTCCACAATGAAGGATTTAATTCCGCAATTAATAACTAATTCCACAATAATTGAGTAATTCCGCAATTCTCAAAAATTCAATTCCGCAATTCTCAAAAAGTTCAATTCTGCAATGCTTCAAAGAGTTCAATTCCCCAATGCTTCAAAAGTTCAATTCCGCAATGATCAAAAAACAATCAATTCCGCAAAAACCAAACTGTTAAGATTCCGCCATGCGTAGAAATTTCAATTCCGCAATAGTAATCAATTTCGCAATTCAACAATTGCGAAATTATGCTATAAATTGCGGAATTTGGCGAAAAACAAGGATCTCAGATGAACTTTAATATTTTTGAATCTAGAAGCCAAATATGAATCCAAACACCCAAAAATTTTGCGTTTTTGAGCGATCCAAGTAACCCAAATCACTAACACGAATATGTAGATGATTTTGGTGAAGATCAAACCACAAAAAACACCAAAAAAAAAATTTGACGTGGGATTTAAGGAACAAAAACACACGAACTCTATAAAATCAAACAAATAAACAATAAAATCATCCCATGACTCTTGATACTTTTTGTAACATATAGTAAATCTTGCTTATGTTTAGAGAGAGAAAGAAATAGAATGATGGTGAGAACACACACACTTTTAGAGAGAGAAAGTGAAAGAAAACACCTTCAACTATGTGTAATAATGAAGTGAACCACACCCTCTCCATCTAAGGATGAATACATACCCATAAGAAACAAGATCAAAATCAAAGCCAACAAAGAACCCCCCCCCCCCCCTTAGGCCGTGGGTTTGGGCTGAAAAACACCAAGAACAATTTGATCCCAAGCTCCAATATTACAAATCATTGTTCCTAAACACGATTAAACACAAACCCATAAGGTTAATTAGATCAAATCAAGGTTTTTACAAAAATATATCAAAATTAAATCTTGAAAAAAATGTTGTTGCATGTTTGATTTTATTGGTGGGATTTACTTAACTTGATGTTAGAAACATGAGACGTTGATTAGATTTACAAGAAAACAATTTTTGATGGTGGTTCTATGGTGGTGATGGGTTGGCCGTGGGTTAGAGGGAGAGAGGGAGGGGGTGAGAAAATCTTTTGATGTGAAAATGAAAGTATGTGTTCACTTGTCCCCTTTTTGTAAAAATGGGAGGGTAATTCTTGCCAAACTATCTATCTTTTGGCCTCAACATAAAACAACTATTTAAAGAGCGGGATTATGACATACTAGTCGATTTTGAAATTTTATGGGAGTCGGGATTCGTCCCGGCTTCCTCAAAATACTTTTTAATGGTTCAAACGCACACAAAACGAATATACATATGGTCCCGACTCGACTTAAAACATAATAAAATAAAAATCTCGAAAATTTAAATATCGATCAATCGATAATAAAATGTAAATTTTGGGCATCCGTCGGTATCGTAGTCGTTATTGGTTCTTCTTAGATCATCAAACATAAAAATTAAGCCTCATTTATTGGTTTCAACTTAAACCGTCAAATATATAACAAACCAAATTTCTTAAAAATTTCAAAAATATTCTTAAATTTGGGTAAAATAAATGACGCTGGGTTCGGGGTATCACATCCTCCCCTCCTTAAGGGAGCGACGTCCCGGCGCTTTCCGTTTCTTATACTCGCATTTCGTACTACTAGGAAGATATGGGTACTTCTTCCTAAAGAAGTCTTCACGTTCCTTCGTGAACTCCGGTTCACGTCTCAAATTCCATCACCTTTCCACGATGATACCTTTAACATTACCATGTCTCCATCCTCAATTTCTAATTTCTTCCTACGGTTATCAACACATCTCTTCTCACGGCTTCTCGCGGTTAACAAGTGATTCTTAATCTACACAATCTTTTCCGTAGTTTCTCGAATCATTTCAAGTACATTCAACTGAATTTTCCCTACTTCATTCCATTCAACTGGCGATCTACGTTTTCATCAACATAATTCTTCAAATGCTGCAACTTCAATGCTAACATGGTAAATGTCGTTGTACAAGGATACTACCAACGACAAGTGTTGTAAAACCCGCATGCTTTTACCATGAATAGTGCCCTTAAGATCGTACGTCCTAGATTAAAACTTACCTCATGTAGTATTGATCACATTCATGTGCTAATAATCAAGCTAGTGCATACGTGTATGACATGACAAGTATCGATTACGTACGAACTCATGATAAACAGTAATAAATATATCACGTGAACATAATTAAATCATGATCACCATTTAAAATACTAATTATAATAATTACGTAAATACTCATAATATATATACGAGCGTGGAGTTTATGATAAACGACACGTTAGATTAAACAGAAACACGTTAAACACGAGCACATTTAACCACGAACGAACACGAAACATCGGGACACGAGAAAGGTACGGGTACCCCATGTGGGGCCCCCATACCCACGGCACACATATGAGAAATGGGCTTAGCCCATGGACTTTACAAGTAAAGGGGGGTAAAGTGTTAAACATGTTTTCACTTTTCACTTTCAAGAAAATAAACAAAAACCCTAAAAGAGTTTTTCTCCTCTCCTTTTTGCTCTCTTGGTGCCGCCACCTCTACACCACCATAAGGGGGTGATTTGTTTGATTTTGATCTTAAAAACTATTGTATAATCAGTGTTGGTTCATCCTTTTTCCAAGCTACATAGTGGTATACCTTTCTAACCCTTCTTTTTAATTCTTTTTAATTCTTTTAATCTTTGATTATTTTCATGAACATGTTATTATTTTTCTTATAAAAACAAGGTAATTAATCATTGATCTAACATGTTTTGGTATTATTAAAAATCAAAGAATGGTTTATAAGGGTGTTTGTTTTTGCCGCCTAGCAAACAAACCCGAGGGGGGGTTTGGTTTGCTATTGCCGCCACCACCAAGACCACAATTGGTCTTGGTTGGCTCATGTGGGACCCACGGCAGCAAGGAGGCACGTGTGCCCCGGGTTTGGCCCGGGGTACGGTGTCGAATTCATGCCCGATTCATGGTTCGTTGGTTAAATCATGATCTATGTTACATGTTAATTTTTATGAATCATGAACTTAGGATATAATTAATTAATAACATGAAATATTAATTAAATCATGACTTAGGTTATTTTAATTATTAGTTTAACATGACATTAATTTAACCTAAGTATTTTATGTTATAAGTTATAATTAATTAATTATTAAAACATGCCTATAATTAATTAATTTAGACATGACTTAGGTTATATTATTAATGATAATAATACATATTTTAACCTAAGTATTTTCATTTCATTTTAATTAAAACATGTTATACTTTAATTAAAATGCTTAACCTATAGTTTAATTAAAATACATGAAATAATAATTAAACTATATACTATATCATATGACTTAAGAATAAGCTTATAACACTTAGACTTATATGTTAGCTTATGGAATCAGCTTAATTCTAATTATGGAAACTTCTATTTATAGAAACTTAATTAAATAAGGCAACTAATCTAATTATGGAAACCTTCTATATATGGAAATCAATCTATTTCAGGCAGCTAATCTAATCATGGAAACCTTCTATATATGGAAACTTATTTAATTAAGGCAGCTAATCTATTTTTGGAAACTCTATTTTTAGAAACTAATCTATTTTAAGCAGTAAATTCTATTTTAGGAAACTTTCTATTTTTGGAAACTTTCTATTTTTGGAAACTTTCTATTTTTGGAAACTTTCTATTTTTGGAAACTTTCTATTTTTGGTAACTTTCTATTTTTGGAAACTTTCTATTTTTGGAAACTTTCTATTTTTGGAAACTTTCTATTTTTTTGGAAACCTGCTATTTTTAGAAAGTTACTTATTATTATACAGTAAGTATATTAATACATGAAACACCAGTAATACTTAATCAGATTAATCAGAACACTAGATAAACACAGTTTAAGGCTTTAAACAGTGAACCAGGACCTAAAACATACCAAATCAGCTAATATGAGACACGAAACCCAGTACGTAATCAGTGAATCGATACTTATACACGTGTGTATTCATGTAGCGTTAGTGATCCAGAAGTAGGAGTCTTTCTTCCGTTCATTTCACTGGACTTGAGGTACGGATTTCCGTCCTTTCAGTATGGACATTCCTTCCTTATTAGGATTTCCCCGTATGCAGCCAACTGATTTCCCCAGCATTTGTTTTATTGTTTTGAACTGCTTATGTTAATTTAGCATAAACTATAGCCATATACAAGCATGACCAGTTTCACCTAGTTATGGAGGTACCATAACCATAGCATTGGAGGCACCGATGTTATGACTTCCCCACGGCGGAGTGATTGCTCGTGGCGTCCCTTTCAGTTTTGGCCATATTATTATATCATGTGGGGCGTATGGGTGCATCCTAGTTACATGTTTTATTCAGTTTATCATGGTGAATGTGGTGTGTGCCTTGCACCCTTCACAAGGAGCTGATCCCTCCTACCCAAACCAGTATATTGATTAGAGGCATCCCCTCTAATCAGCATGATGAGGTCACCCCTCCAAGTATTCATGCACGTGACCTTTTCATGACCTATATGGGCTATGGTATATATATATGTTAAAACAGTTTTCACAGGTTAAACATAAGGCTTTTCAAACTATAAAACCAGTTTTCTTGATACTTAACCAGTTTACTCAGTACTTAGTCTTCCGCTGTTATATGTTACATGCTTATCCTATTTCATGCTATATTGTACATCCGTGCACTGAGCGTCTTGCTCAGCCGTTTTCCTTTTCATGTTCCCAAAACGGCAGGTACTCAGGGACGCTCGTAGATCTCAAACGTAGGTGCATATGGACTGGAAGTTTTACTGTCTTTCTTTACTTTATGCATTTCCTTTACTTTGATATAGTTGCTATGGACATTGTTTCGTCCTTTCCTTTTACAGTATTTATGTTTGTGTGTGATGAGCTTTACTTTGGGATACCGATGTTTGATTCCGGTATTTCCCTTTTATGGTTGAATAATGCTTAGACATTTATCCTTGTATGCTTTGATGACACGCCATGATATGCGTAATATTCCATTTCCAAAATGGGGTGTTACAATTATGGTATCAGAGCCAAGGCTTCGACCTGTAGGCTCTCAAATATGACCTGTGATTAGTGGGTAGTCACTACGGTCTTCCTAGAACTGACAGTTGTTTTCATGCATTCATCATTTTTAAGCATACATATACATGTCATTATTACAGGGTTTTTGACTAAGTAATGGTTGGTACAGGACTGGCCCTATTTAGTCGCATGTGTTTTATCGAAACTTTTAGATTTGGGACCGACCCATAGGCGTCCCCTCGATATGTCTTTTATTTTGAGTGAACTGACCTAAGGCGTTCACTCTCGAGCATCAAAGTTTTCATAAAACTGCATCATGCATTCATACAAAGATTTTCTTGTATAAAATTTTTCTCGTGAAATTTTGGCATAAAATTTTTTTATATTTTATGTTTGAACTGTTGATCATATGTTTTATGTTATACTGTCAGATGGTTCTCACACGCGAGCAAGAGCAGCTCAATGCTGCAATTCAGGCTGCCATGCAAGCCTTACTTCCTCAACTGAGGAATGACATTCGTGCTGAAGTCCAAGCTGCCAATAATCAGCAGCCGCAGAATCAGGCACCTCCTCCTCCTCCTCCCCCAGTGACTCTAGCGGTATGGTTGGAAAGATTTAACAAGCTCCGTCCTAGAGCTTTTGAAAAGACTGATAGCCCCAGCGATGCGGAAAGCTGGCTGACTCACATTGAGAAAATCTTCAATGCTATGGGATGTGACCCCGCCTTCAAGGCAAGATTGGCGTGCTACAGGTTTGAATGAGTGATGGAACAGTTCTTTCCTAAGGCAGAGCAGGACAAACTCAAGCGTGAATACCACGGGATACGTCAGAGACAGGGCGAGAATAGCAACGAATTCATGCAGCGCTTTCTTCGCCTAGCTGGTTTTCTAGGAGCAGCGGCTGGTACTCCTGAGGAGCAGGCACACCATTTTAGGTGGGCACTTCGCACCTCGGTCGCGAATAATCTGGTATGTGCTACGTTCAATACAGTAGCACAAGTGGCCGACGCAGCAAGGAAGCTTGAGATGTTGCAGGAACGCGATGAGTTCGGGGAAGCTGAAAGACCCGACAAGAGGTAAAACATTTCATGTTCTAGCGTTAACCAGACCGCATCCTATCGTTTTATGTTCTATAATCATCTCTTAAACTGTATCTTCCAGGCAGAAAACTGGGGACCGGTCTCAACCGGCTACTCAGCAGCAGCCCAATCAGCCCAAAGGAAACGGTCACTCTAACGACCGTTCTGTTGTGGAAAGGCGCAGCGGTAATGATAATTACCGTAACAATGCGGGACAATCCAACAACAGCAGGTCCTACTATTATGCATCTTCTTATGATTTCATGTTATGTCTCTCATGCTGACACTATATTAATCTCTACCAGGAACCACGGTAACGGAAGGGACCAGAACCACAGGGGTTCTCAGCCTAACCGTTCAGCTAACACTGGTAAACATCTTATGACGCTTACGTCCTATACTCGTGCATATACCTTATTCTTAACACGTATTGTCATCAGCAGGCCCTCGGCAAGCAAGGACTCCTGCTGGAGGATTCACTCATCCTCTTTGCAGCACTTGCCATCGCAGACACCCTGGCCCATGTCGTCGTGACTCCGACGCGTGCTACAAGTGCGGCCTCCCTGGCCATCGTATGAGAGATTGCCGTAAGGGTGAAATGGAGGGTACTTCGGGTCATGCTGATACTAAACCGCCTCCTACCACTGGGCGTGTCTACACGACATCGCGCGATCAGGCAAACAAATCTACAGGTACCATTACTGGAATTTTGTATATGTACGGCCAGGCTGCATGTGTTCTTTTCGACACGGGTGCCACTCATTCAGTTGTTTCCACTACTTATGCTAAGAACATCAGGACACTTCCCTTGCCATTAGAAAATAAGCTTACCATTTCCACGCCTCTGAGGGACTCTGTATTAATAACTCATGTATACAAGAGTCTTCCTCTAGAGTTTGACGATAAAGTTCGTGCAGTAGATGCACTTCCTCTAGACATGATTGAGTTCGATATGATTCTCGGCATGGATTGGCTATCCAAGCACCATGCTACCATAGACTGCCACTCATATCGAGTGATCTTCGGCGACATTAATGCACCAGAGTACATCCATAACGGGTTCATACCCGGGCGGTCTGTACAGGTTATATCTACCTTGCAAGCACGTGCGTTACTGTCACATGGCTGCGAAGGTTATCTCGCTACGGTTCATGACATGGATGCTGAATCCCCATCGATTCAGGATCAACCAGTAGTTTCGGAATTTCAAGACGTTTTCCCTGATGAACTTCCAGGCATACCACCTACAAGAGAAGTGGAGTTCAACATCGACCTTGTTCCAGGAGCTGAGCCGATCTCTAAGGCTCCGTATCGTATGGCTCCCATAGAGCTAAAAGAACTGAAGGACCAACTGCAGGAACTTCTTGAACGAGGGTTCATTAGACCAAGTGCATCTCCATGGGGCGCACCGGTCTTGTTCGTTAAGAAGAAGGACGGCAGCATGCGACTTTGCATTGACTACCGTGAACTTAATAAGATTACCATCCGCAATAGATATCCACTGCCACGTATAGACGATCTGTTTGACCAACTTCAGGGAGCCAAACACTTCTCAAAGATCGATCTAAGGTCAGGCTACCATCAGCTAAGGGTTAAAGAGCAGGATATTGCCAAGACTGCTTTTCGTACTCGCTATGGCCATTATGAGTTCGTGGTCATGCCATTCGGCCTGACTAACGCTCCAGCAGTATTCATGGATCTGATGAACAGAATCTTTCATGAATTCCTTGATAAATTTGTCATTGTATTCATCGATGACATCTTGATATTCTCAAAGTCCACGGAAGAACACGAAGATCATCTCCGTACTGTACTACAGATTCTTCGTCAGAAGCAGCTGTATGCGAAATTCTCCAAGTGTGAGTTCTGGTTAAACAAGGTGGCATTCTTAGGTCACATTGTATCAGCAGAAGGAATCACTATGGACCCAGCGAAGGTTGAGGCTATCACTAAATGGCCAAGACCAACATCAGCGACAGAAGTCCGCAGTTTCTTAGGCTTAGCTGGATATTATCGAAGATTCGTGGAGAACTTTTCCCGCCTGTCATTGCCTCTCACCAAACTGATGCGAAAAGGGGAGAAATTCGTCTGGACGGAAGAACGAGAGAAGAGCTTCGAAGACCTAAAGCAGAAGTTAGTATCTGCACCTATTCTTACTCTCCCATCTGGTACAGGTGGATTTCAGATCTATAGCGATGCATCGGGGAAGGGACTGGGCTGTGTTCTCATGCAACATGGGAAAGTGATCGCGTATGCTTCACGGCAGCTTAAGCCCTATGAAGAAAACTACCCTACGCATGACCTGGAACTTGCTGCAGTGGTGTTCGCATTGAAGATATGGAGGCATTACTTATACGGAGAATCATGCGACATTTTCACGGATCATAAGAGCTTGAAGTATATCTTCACACAGCGAGAATTGAACATGAGACAAAGGAGATGGTTGGAACTGTTGAAGGATTATGATATTAACCTACAGTATCATCCCGGGAAAGCTAATGTAGTAGCAGATGCACTTAGCAGGAAGTCTGGAATGATAAACGGCATTGAGATCGAGGAACAAAACATAAGAGACTTGGAGCGGCTAGACATCGAAATCATGGTACGTGGGCAGCATGGATACTGGGCGAATCTTAGAGTAGAACCTGAGTTACTGACTAGGATTAAGGAAGCGCAGAAGGATGATGGAGAGATTTGGGCGATAATTCAGAATTTGGAGAAGCAGACAGAATTCAGAATGGACGCAGACGGTATCATTTGGCAGGGCACGAGACTTTGTGTTCCTGACAATCAAGAACTCCGGGAAGCATTGTTAGCTGAAGCTCACAGCTCCCCATTTTCTATACATCCTGGGTCGACAAAAATGTACCATGACATCAGACAGTACTTTTGGTGGAGTGGTATGAAACAGGATGTAGCCACGTATGTCTCCAAATGTCTTACCTGTCAGCAGGTTAAGATTGAACATCAGCGATCTGGCGGTCTCCTTCAACCGTTGGATATTCCAGAGTGGAAGTGGGACAAAATCACCATGGATTTTGTTACCGGTCATCCGCCTACCAAGAAGAAGCACGATGCTATTTGGGTCATTGTTGATCGACTCACCAAATCAACTCATTTCTTACCGATACGCAAGGAAGATCCGGTAAGTAAACTCGCAGATACGTACAGAAGGGAGATCATGAGACTCCACGGCACTCCCTCCAGCATCGTCTCAGACAGAGATCCTCGTTTCACGTCGCGATTCTAGAAAGGTCTGCAAAAAGCTTGGGGTACACAACTTAAGCTGAGCACAGCCTTTCATCCTCAAACGGACGGACAATCGGAGCGAACAATTCAGACATTGGAAGATATGTTAAGGTCGTGTGCGTTGGAATGGACAGGTGATTGGGACGATTACATCTGTTTAGTTGAGTTTGCATACAACAACAGCTGGCACGCAAGTATCAAATGTGCTCCTTTCGAAATGTTGTATGGCAGAAAGTGTCGCGCTCCAACTTGCTGGGATCAAGTGGGAGAGCGAACACTCCAAGGACCAGAGATTATAGAAATGACCAATGAGAAGATTGAGGTAGCCAAACAGAAACTGCAGGAAGCACGATCACATCAAAAGAGTTACGCCGATAAGCATCGTAGGGACATACATTTTAATGTGGGAGATCACGTCTTCCTCAAGGTTTCGCCGGCACGTGGTGTTAAACGCTTCGGGATCAAAGGAAAACTCAGTCCTCGGTTCATCGGACCATTTGATATCGTTGAACGAATCGGCGAAGTATCTTACCGATTGGCGTTACCTTCTCAGCTTTCGCATGTGCATAACGTGTTCCATGTGTCCTTACTCAGAGGGTACAATTATCATCCCCTTCACATGGTTCAGTATCCACTGGAACAGGTACGTGAAGATCTCACTTTTATAGAAGAACCCGAACGAGTACTCGACAGGCAAGAACGAGTCATGAGAAGGAAGACGATTCCATTCGTCAAAATTCTTTGGAGGGACCATACCGAGCGGGAAGCCACTTGGGAAACAGAGGAGTCTATCCGGGCTTCTTACCCTCACTTCATATTTTGAGTTCGGGTATGTCACTTCTTTTCAGCTTACTTTATCTATAATTCGGGGACGAATTATTCTTTTTAGGGGGGAAGAATTGTAAAACCCGCATGCTTTTACCATGAATAGTGCCCTTAAGATCGTACGTCCTAGATTAAAACTTACCTCATGTAGTATTGATCACATTCATGTGCTAATAATCAAGCTAGTGCATACGTGTATGACATGACAAGTATCGATTACGTACGAACTCATGATAAACAGTAATAAATATATCACGTGAACATAATTAAATCATGATCACCATTTAAAATACTAATTATAATAATTACGTAAATACTCATAATATATTTACGAGCGTGGAGTTTATGATAAACGACACGTTAGATTAAACAGAAACACGTTAAACACGAGCACGTTTAACCACGAACGAACACGAAACATCGGGACACGAGAAAGGTACGGGTACCCCATGTGGGGCCCCCATACCCACGGCACACATATGAGAAATGGGCTTAGCCCATGGACTTTACAAGTAAAGGGGGTAAAGTGTTAAACATGTTTTCACTTTTCACTTTCAAGAAAATAAACAAAAACCCTAAAAGAGTTTTTCTCCTCTCCTTTTTGCTCTCTTGGTGCCGCCACCTCTACACCACCATAAGGGGGTGATTTGTTTGATTTTGATCTTAAAAACTATTGTATAATCAGTGTTGGTTCATCCTTTTTCCAAGCTACATAGTGGTATACCTTTCTAACCCTTCTTTTTAATTCTTTTTAATTCTTTTAATCTTTGATTATTTTCATGAACATGTTATTATTTTTCTTATAAAAACAAGGTAATTAATCATTGATCTAACATGTTTTGGTATTATTAAAAATCAAAGAATGGTTTATAAGGGTGTTTGTTTTTGGCCGCCTAGCAAACAAACCCGAGGGGGGGTTTGGTTTGCTATTGCCGCCACCACCAAGACCACAATTGGTCTTGGTTGGCTCATGTGGGACCCACAGCATCAAGGAGGCACGTGTGCCCCGGGTTTGGCCCGGGGTACGGTGTCGAATTCATGCCCGATTCATGGTTCGTTGGTTAAATCATGATCTATGTTACATGTTAATTTTTATGAATCATGAACTTAGGATATAATTAATTAATAACATGAAATATTAATTAAATCATGACTTAGGTTATATTAATTATTAGTTTAACATGACATTAATTTAACCTAAGTATTTTATGTTATAAGTTATAATTAATTAATTATTAAAACATGCCTATATTAATTTAGACATGACTTAGGTTATATTATTAATGATAATAATACATATTTTAACCTAAGTATTTTCATTTCATTTTAATTAAAACATGTTATACTTTAATTAAAATGCTTAACCTATAGTTTAATTAAAATACATGAAATAATAATTAAACTATATACTATATCATATGACTTAAGAATAAGCTTATAACACTTAGACTTATATGTTAGCTTATGGAATCAGCTTAATTCTAATTATGGAAACTTCTATTTATAGAAACTTAATTAAATAAGGCAACTAATCTAATTATGGAAACCTTCTATATATGGAAATCAATCTATTTCAGGCAGCTAATCTAATCATAGAAACCTTCTATATATGGAAACTTATTTAATTAAGGCAGCTAATCTATTTTTGGAAACTTTCTATTTTTAGAAACTAATCTATTTTAAGCAGTAAATTCTATTTTAGGAAACTTTCTATTTTTGGAAACTTTCTATTTTTGGAAACTTTCTATTTTTGGAAACTTTCTATTTTTGGAAACTTTCTATTTTTGGTAACTTTCTATTTTTGGAAACTTTCTATTTTTGGAAACTTTCTATTTTTGGAAACTTTCTATTTTTTTGGAAACCTGCTATTTTTGGAAAGTTACTTATTATTATACAGTAAGTATATTAATACATGAAACACCAGTAATACTTAATCAGATTAATCAGAACACTAGATAAACACAGTTTAAGGCTTTAAACAGTGAACCAGGACCTAAAACATACCAAATCAGCTAATATGAGACACGAAACCCAGTACGTAATCAGTGAATCGATACTTATACACGTGTGTATTCATGTAGCGTTAGTGATCCAGAAGTAGGAGTCTTTCTTCCGTTCATTTCACTGGACTTGAGGTACGGATTTCCGTCCTTTCAGTATGGACATTCCTTCCTTATTAGGATTTCCCCGTATGCAGCCAACTGATTTCCCCAGCATTTGTTTTATTGTTTTGAACTGCTTATGTTAATTTAGCATAAACTATAGCCATATACAAGCATGACCAGTTTCACCTAGTTATGGAGGTACCATAACCATAGCATTGGAGGCACCGATGTTATGACTTCCCCACGGCGGAGTGATTGCTCGTGGCGTCCCTTTCAGTTTTGGCCATATTATTATATCATGTGGGGCGTATGGGTGCATCCTAGTTACATGTTTTATTCAGTTATCATGGTGAATGTGGTGTGTGCCTTGCACCCTTCACAAGGAGCTGATCCCTCCTACCCAAACCAGTATATTGATTAGAGGCATCCCCTCTAATCAGCATGATGAGGTCACCCCTCCAAGTATTCATGCACGTGACCTTTTCATGACCTATATGGGCTATGGTATATATATATGTTAAAACAGTTTTCACAGGTTAAACATAAGGCTTTTCAAACTATAAAACCAGTTTTCTTGATACTTAACCAGTTTACTCAGTACTTAGTCTTCCGCTGTTATATGTTACATGCTTATCCTATTTCATGCTATATTGTACATCCGTGCACTGAGCGTCTTGCTCAGCCGTTTTCCTTTTCATGTTCCCAAAACGGCAGGTACTCAGGGACGCTCGTAGATCTCAAACGTAGGTGCATATGGACTGGAAGCTTTACTGACTTTCTTTACTTTATGCATTTCCTTTACTTTGATACAGTTGCTATGGACATTGTTTCGTCCTTTCCTTTTACAGTATTTATGTTTGTGTGTGATGAGATTTACTTTGGGATACCGATGTTTGATTCCGGTATTTCCCTTTTATGGTTGAATAATGCTTAGACATTTATCCTTGTATGCTTTGATGACACGCCATGATATGCGTAATATTCCATTTCCAAAATGGGGTGTTACAAGTGTCGATCTTAACAACTACCAAAATCAATCACACAGGCTCGGAGCATGTCTCCCAACGTTCAAATCGTCCTTTCACTTGGTTCATCGGTCTCATAAAAAAATAATTACTCACAAAAAAATCACACGGGTCGCACATAACCCCATCGAAAACGTTCAGAATATACAAGACGAAGTAATCAATACTAGTCGTAGAAAATCACCTATACATAACCTATTTCATCAAAAATGAATTCATCGATACGGAAATCATTCGACGTATACATAACTCTCTCAAAGACATCACAATCCAATCAAACACAAAAGCCATAATGAAGCACATACAACCACATTACAACATGTTTGCAACATAGCCAAACCATGTAATAAGTGTGTAAACACTTATCCTTTTGCCACAAAAATCAAGGAAAAACAAGACCAAATCATGTGTTTATTATCATAAATGTCGGAATTACGCGTGGTTTTGTGTTTTTGTGCTAAAATAGGTACAAATGATCAAAAGAAGGGAAAACACGGGATTTCACGGTCAAATGTTGAAGAAAAGTCCAAAAAGAGACAAAGACAAAGTCAAAAGGTCAAAAGTGTGCCGACGATCACGAAACCCGAAAAAACCAACAAGGAATTAAAGAAATGATCAAGGAAGCCAAGATCGAGCTCGTATCAGTAGAACCATTCATTTTTGAAGATATTCGAGCCAAGTGGGTCCCACATTGGATAAATGGGCTCAAAAGCCCATTTAAGGAAAAAGGTTACTAAACTTTCTACCAAAAGTCCCATTTAAATCCCACTTGATAAATTTTGGGACGGATCATGGAAGAAAAGATTTTGGGCCTCAAACCCCACTTACACAACAAACCGGATGATTTATATTTGCTTTGCAAAATTCTCACTTGGATTTTTATAAACCGGTCAAAAAACTTGAACAAGTCAAACCCCACTTCACGTTTTTGTTTACTCAACATAAAACACGTGTAATGTTTATACCCTACACCCCCACTCACGTATTACTTAAATCCCATTTTCCCAACTCTTATTTTGAACCGCTTTTTATTATTTACCCCATTCCCTCGATACAACCTAGAAACCTAATTCACCCACTTCTTTCATCTCCTCCAAAACTCACACAACCATTTTTACTTTTACACAAACCCTAAAAAATCCTACACTAAAAATCACCATTAAAAATTGGGGATTTTACTTTTTTCGTTTAATTCACCCAAAGGGAAATTAATTCCCCCCAAGAATCGGATCAAAACACCACTGGTGGTCCTTCCTTTCTCTCCAACGTGGCTTGTTTCTTGCATGTGATTGGCTTAAACAAACACAACAAACATACCAATATGCCATGTTGGCAATCCGTGACTCATGGAGCAGTTTCATCCGTTGATCAGAAGGAAAAGAGAGAAAAGAAGAATGAATGGCCAAGATCTTTCTCCTTGGGCACCAAGAAATTCCAAGAAGGTTTTGGGGTTTTTGCCTATAAAAACCCCCAAAAAGATGTAACACATAGCTTTTTCTTTATTTTATTTTCAGTAAATTAGATTAGGGTTTTAGTTTTAAATCTTGTATTTTTAATTTTTCAGCACTGGTAATTTTGAATTTAATTAATGAAAAGTAGTTTTATCTTAAATTATTCTCGTCTCATTTTTATTCCTGCAAAAATTTGATTATCATCTTTGAGTTTGGTTAATATTACAGTTCGAAGTTTTGTTATGATAACTATTGGTTTATTTTGATTCTATTAAAAAATAAATTTATCTTATATATTACTGTTCTCGGAAGTTATTATTATTCGTATAAAAAAAATAAAAAAATAAAAATAAAATAAAGAAAAGTGATAAAGATTTCCCCCACTGGGAAATCATATAAAAGGGTACTGTTCATTGTTAAAGTTTATTCGGATCGATTGGATTTTTTTTTCGGTTTGGTTCGAGTAATGTTATTGGTTCGAGATCTTGTGTTGATGTTCGAAGGCTGATTAACGGTAGTGTTTGGTTTGTCATTAAGACGGCTCAGCGCCGCTCTTCGGCTCAAAGGTTTCATCATAAGGTTCGATTCAAGTTTTTTGTTTATTTTTAGGATTTATATTTGCTTTTGTTTGAGTTGAATCTGCTAGTTTAAGTACTGTGTTTATTTATTTGATATTGAAACTTTTTTTTATTTAGTAGCTTATATTATTTGATATTGAAACTTAACTTGTTTTTGGTTCATTTATTTGTTCGAAGGTTTCTGATAGATTTGTTTAGGATTATTTAAGTGTCTGTTGGATTTTATAGTTTTAGTATTTGCTTAGTTGAGGTATTTAGTTTGATTCGGTTTTTATCTGCTTATTTGATAGCTTATGTAGCTTATTATGTTATTTCATTTTTAGGTTATTAGCTCATTTGATACTGTTTATTTGGATTTAAGTTTGCATATTATTTATATCTGTCTCAGCTTTTGGTTTGCTTATTTTGGTTGGGTTACTGCTTCTTTGATTATGCTTGTGTGCTTATTTTCTGCTTATATCGTAGAGATTATTTGGTCATTTGTTTTGCTGCGTATAAATACTCAAACCCCATTGGTTTGAGTAAGTTTAAAATTCCAAAAAATATATATAAGCAAGTGGTCATTGCTGGGGTTCGATCCCCAGTCCTTTCGTACACAAGCCCTGTGCCCCTACCATTCTATCTAGACCCTCTCTTGTGTTTCTTTTCTCAACATTAAATTAAAATAGGTTTATGAATATAGACAGTTTTGTTTAATTAGATTTAAATACAAGTTTTTAGTTTATTTAAATTTTATTAAAACATTTTATTTTAATTTTCTTTAATCCAGTTTTTTTTATAAAAATACAAAAAGACAAAAATAATATTTTATTTACTTTCTTTAAATTTTAAAGTAGTTTTAATTTACTTTTATTTTCAAAATATTTTTATTTACTTTTATAACTTTTAATTTGTTTTCATTTTATTTTGTTCATTAAAAATAGATTTCATTTTAAATTTACTTTTATTTTTAAATTTAAATTAGTTTTAAATTACCTTTATATTAAATTTACTTTTATAAGTCTTTAGTTTAAAAAAGTTTTTAAGTTTTTATTTAAAAGTTTAGTTTAAAATTTAAGTTAGTTTTATTTGAAATATTTTTAAGTAGATTTTATTTAAAGTTACTATTTTAAAATTAATTAGATTAAAATAATTTTTATTTAAAAAAGTTTTTATTAGTTTAATTTTTATATTAGATTAAAAAGATTTTATATTAAGTAGCTTTTAGTTTAAAAATACCAAAAATAATACGTTTACCAAGAACATAGTTAAGTCGCAACGTTAATTGGCAATCAAATTCGAGTCGATCCGTGGAACGAAAATTAATTGGACTAAAAATCATAGTTTCAAATGGCGCCGCTGCCGCTTCGCTCGTACGATTGACGATTTTTCGTGAAGACGTTTGGATTTTGGGATCCGTTCATCCTTTGAACGTTACGTTTCTTGCACAAAAAATCAAAAACATAAAAAAATCAAAAACTTAAAAATACAAAAAATTAAAAAACCACAAAAGCAATTTCTTTCCTAAGAATTGCACCAAAAAAAAATTAAAAAATCCAAAAGTAATACTTTTTCCTAAAAGTATTACACCAAAAATATTACGTATTAGTGTTAATTTTTTTATTTCGATTTCTTTCGATTTTTCTTGTGAATATATATTTTTCTAAAAAAAATACAAAAAAATTTTTCTTTTACTATAATATATTACGTAGCACAATAATTTACCTACTTGTCAAATAAGCCTTAGTTGGGATTTCATCACCTAACTATTGTAGTCGAATCCTTAACGAAATAAAAAGGCAAAATAGATAAATACTAGTAAGACGTTTGAACTCGATATATACAAACTATAAGGTGGGTATAAGGCGACGCGCTATAAAAGGCCGTCTAAGGAAAAAGGTTTTTAAGTGCTTTGTGCCACCTCGTTTCCCCGCTTGCTTGTGCGTATATTGAGAGGGACGACCGATTATTGGTTTACCAACTCAAGTAGTATTTACGTATATATTTTTGTAGATTTTTCATATTGCTCATCGAGAGGGAAAATCCTTTTCCTCTCAAAGTCGACCGAGGTCACCTACCTCATTCCAAAGTTTTAATTGTATGCGCACTCGCGCGCGTACATACATACCGAGTGGTGTACCAAATACTTCTAATTCTTCCAAAAAGAAGAAGAAGAAAAACAAAAAGACCGTCATTCAAGCCGATCCCGAGAATCGAGCTTTCGACATAACGATGGCAACGGATAATCGACCAATGATTGAGATTCTTCAATCTCACGTTGAAGGAAACGATGACGCGATTGTGGTGCCGACCATTGGAGCTAATCATTTTGAACTTAAACCGGATTTTATTCGAAAGGTTTCCGCTACACCATTTTTAGGTCGTACTAATGATGACCCACACTCTCATATCAAACGATTCATCCAATTAGCAAATACCGTCAAATACAATGGGGTGCCACAAGAGGCCGTTCGCCTACAACTTTTTCCTTTTTCCCTCGAGGGACAAGCCCGGATTTGGCTTGATAAGGAACCACCCCAAAGTATTACCACATGGATCGACTTAGAGACCAAGTTTATTAATTACTTTTTACCACCATCATGGACCACCTCTTTAAGGAATGAAATCATCACCTTTGAGCAAAAATATGGGGAAACTTTTAGTGAGTCTTGGGATCGATTTAAAGAGCTTTTGAGAAAATGTCCACAACACGGTTTCACTAAAATGCATCAAATAAATACGTTTTACAATGGTTTAACTCTAAATGACCAAGACTCACTTAATAGTGTCGCGGGGGGCAATATTCTTGTGAAAACCATGAACGAGGCTTGGGCCATTATTGAGAGGGCAAAAGTGCAAACCAAGAGTGTTAGGGCCACTATGGCAAGTGCTAGTTCTAGTGAGAGTGACAAGAGAATCGATCAACTTACTTCGCTTGTTGAAACACTCGCTCTAAAAACCGACGCCCTCACCTCTCAAGTGCATGCCGTGAAAGATAATAGTGAAACGTGTGAGACTTGTGGTGGACCACATTCATACTTCAATTGTGACAAGGTTTATAATCAACAACAACAAGTTTGTGCTTTTAATGCTAATGAGAGGATTCCATTTAAACCTAATGTTGATGTTAACCATTTGTCTTACAATAATACTAATTATTTGGCTCCCCCGGGTTTTGTAGCACCACAAAGACCACCCCCACCCGCCCAAAATACCCAATACCAAAATAGGAACCAAGGTCCTCAAATGGGTAATTTTCAAGGGAATGCTAATCAAGGGAATTTTAATGGTCAAAATCAAGGTTTTCAAAATAATAACCAAGGTTTTTATAATAACAGCGGTTTTCAATCTCAATATCAAAACCAAGGTTTTCCTAATCAATGGGTTAACAATCAAGGGTTCAATCACATGAATATGCAAAACCCTCAAATGGACTTGGTTCTACAAAAATTGACCGAACATGAGAAAATCATGAAAGCTATGCAAGAGTCTACTAGACAAATGCAAGAGTCCAACGATAAGAGATTTTTGACTATGTTGCAAACCCTTAGACCCCAAGGTGCCTTACCATCCAATACCGAGATTAACCCTCGTGCTAATGTGAGTGCTATTAATACTCGAAGTGGAGCCAATTTAGTGGGACCTTCCATCTCTTCGCCCATAAAGGAGAGACAAGGCCCGAAGGTCATAACGAGTAATCCTACTCCCCTCCGGTGATTCCCCCCACTACCACTCCTAGTTCTAGTCCTCCATTGCCGAAAGAGCCTATTCCTACGGTTGTTCAAGAAGCGAGTCCTTCTCCTTCTCAACCTAAGCCTAATATTCCGTATCCATCTAG
Organism: Glebionis coronaria; assembly: GCA_025667525.1. Taxonomy (NCBI): domain Eukaryota; kingdom Viridiplantae; phylum Streptophyta; class Magnoliopsida; order Asterales; family Asteraceae; genus Glebionis; species Glebionis coronaria. The sequence goes on along the minus strand of JANFOE010001504.1, from coordinate 88,533 downwards.
GTTAGGCAAGACTAAAGTGCTCACCAAAGATGACATTCATGTCTCTAATTTTTTGAAAATGATTTCCAATGTGAATGTTAACGTAAGCCTTATTGAAGCACTTGCTCAAATGCCAAAATTTGTCAAAATGTTTAAAGATTTGCTCAATAAGAAGGAAAAAATGGTTGAGCTTGTTAACACCCGTTTAAATGAGAATTGTTCCGCGGTTCTTCTCAAAGAGCTTCCCGAAAAGCTAGGAGATCCCGGACGATTCGTGTTACCTTGCTCGTTTCCTCAAATCGATGATTGTATGGCTTTAGTGGATCTCGGCGCTAGCATCAATCTTATGCCACTTTCGGTTTGGAAACAATTGTCATTACCCGACCTTGTACCGACTCGTATGACTTTAGAGTTAGCTAATCGAACTCTCGCATACCCCGTTGGTATTGCCGAAGATGTTTTTGTTCAAGTCGGTACATTCACTTTTCTGGTGGACTTTGTCGTCGTCGACTATGAGATGGATCCTCGTATTCCGTTAATACTTGGTAGACCATTCTTAAGGTCCGGAAGAGCCTTAGTTGATGTAGCCGAAGGGGAGTTAATTCTTAGGGTTCGGGATGAACAACAAGTTTTTAAAATGGGAAAAATCACAACTAAATCAAATGGAAAAGAGTCGGTCAATATGATTGATGTTATTAATTATAATGATGACGAGATTTTTCTTAATCCTTTTGGAATTGAAAAATCTAATCAAAATGATTTTGTGATAAACTCATCCCTTCCCTTAGAGCCTCAAATTTTTGAAACTCCTATTTACGACACCTATAGTGATGACACTTCTTCAAGTGATCACACTATCTTCGGCTTAGACGACTCGACTTTTGACCCACCCATTTTTGATATACCAATTTTTGATTACTACAATGATGACACTTCTTTAAGTGATCTCATTAATTTTGATGACCTACCCCATGAGCTTAATGCACCTCATATCTCTATGAGTGATTCTTCCATGGAGACTCCTTTTGACTTCTATACTCCAATTTTAGAAGTCATGACTATTGAGGAGGATCCTCCACTCTTAGAGATCTTACCTACTTTAGAGGTTATTCCATTTGAGGAGGATTTAGATATCTTTCTAAATACCTATTTTCCTCATGAGGAAGAGTTTTCCTATGACTCCGACGATACTTATGTTTTCACATCAAGTTTGGAAGAGGATGACTTTCCCACTATGGATTTTGATGATATTTTGAGCCTAAATGTAAACACCTCTTGCTATTTTCCCATTAAGGAATCGGTGTTTGATCCAGGAATAGAGACTTTTGTGCTTTCATTGCAATACCACCTTACCCTTCCTAGTAAGAGACTTTTGCCTAAGGATACCCCACTTTTCTATGACTTGCGTACCCTCGGGGTTTATTTCCTTTTGTGATGGAAATTATGTATTTGACCCGGGTGGATTTTCATGGGGTATGCCTTATATGACTTTGTTTCACCTTCTATCATGGAGAGATTTTCCTCCCTTGGAAATCTCGGTTTTCCATGATTTTCCCATTTGAATGATGATATTCGGGAATTCGAGTCGAGCTAGAGACTCGTGATGAAAAATCAAGCATCGTATAACTAGGTTAGATTTTTACCCTTTTTCACCCATTTTCACCAATAAGTGTAGGGGGAGCCAAGTAGGTTGTTTGTTTTGTGTTGTGAGTATGCAGGGACATGAGCTTTAATGATCCACTTTTGGTACTTTTGACGAGACCCGTGTTCCCGTGTTACCCGTGTACCCGGTTCCTTCGATAAGTTTTTGCTATTGTGATTCAATCTTGTATATAAATAAAACGAATAAATGTAATCACTTTAGTTGTCCTTTCCTTCGCTCGATTTTAAACAACGTACTCAATGTCCTAAGTGTAGGGGAGTTTATTCTCCCACATGCTTAAACATTGAGGACAATGTTTATATTAAGTGTAGGGGGGATTTCTATCGAAATTTTAGTGGCCTTTTCCATGAATTTGACCCCATTTAACCGGAAAATTTAAAAAAATTTCAACGTTTTTCAAATTTTTGATCTATTTTGGCCTTGTAGTATTTTTCTTTTATTTTCTTTTCTTTGCATCATATTCATATTTTCTATTTTCAAGAATAAAATGGATTTAACAAGTTTTGATATCTTTGATATATTAGGCCCGTCGTGAATATTTTGACTCAACCCGAGTTTACTTATCCAAGTTTACTCTAGCTAGTATCCTTAACCATATGGACCTTAATTGGTTTATTAGGCTAAGTATCCACGAGTCTCATTCTTTGAGATTTTAAATTGTGGAGAACGAGAGATGATAGCGTTAATTATAAGTTTGGTATTCTTTCATTAACTTATGTGGGTTAGTTATGAGCTTTTTCTCCCATCACTTGTTAATAAATATATTTGCAATAAATAAGGTTGTACGATTTAAAAGGTTACTTAGCTTCTAGCACAAGATCGTTTAAAAGTTGCTCGGTATTAATTAGAGTTCATAGCCAAGGCATTAATGTAAGGGATTTTACTAGTTGAAAAAGTTCGTTTCTCGGTGTCTAATCGAATTGATTTCCGGTTCAAAGTGCGACTCAATCGTTTTTGGTTAAGAAAAAGGGAAGTTGATTATCTATAACTAATTTAAAAGTAAATGAGAAAAGTATTTAAAAACAAATTAAAGACAAGTTCAAATAATAAAAGTAAAACAAGGTGAATATGAAAAACTAAAAGTTAAACCGATATTAAAACGAATATTAAAACAAATAATAAAACGTAATTTAAAGCGAAACAATTAATAAAAATAAAACTAAAAGACGAAATTAACTATCGACTCGAAAATAAAGTTTACTAAATGAAAAAGGAGAGAATAAAACTAAAATGGTACTTTAAAGCTAAACCAGGCAAAACCTAAAGCGGGTACTAAATAAAAGATAAAACTTAAACTTTACGAAAAAATATTAATTTTAAAATTGGAAGAAAAATTCAACTAAAAATACGTAACTTTCAAAAATAAAATCGGAACAACTTTCAGATAAAACTAGACAATTACGGAACAATACTATTAAATAAACAAGCTAGCAGGCTAGCTGCTGGAAGCTAGCAAGCTAGCTGGTGAAATGAGCGGGAAAAATTGGTAAGCTGGCAGGCACCTAGGTGAAACTAATTAATGTTTATTCGGAACTTTAGAAAGTTCTGATTCGGAACTCTTTTTACAAGTATTGGTTCGGAAGTTTTATTCTAATTGATTCGGAAGTTTTATTCTAATTGATTCGGAAGTTTTCTTGGTTCGGAACTTTTTTTATTCGGAACTTTTCAAAAAAGCTGATTCGGAACTTTTCAAAAAAAACTGATTCGGAACTTTTCAAAAAAACTGATTCGGAACTTTTCAAAAAAACTGATTCGGAACTTTTAAAAAAAAACTGATTTGGAATTTTTCAAAAAAAATGATTCGGAACTTTTTCATACACACTGGTTCGGAACTTTTTTCTGGGAAACAGTAAGTAAGAACGAAGAACAGGAAAAGAACATGAAGGCACGAATTTAATCAAAACTAACCAAGATTAACCAAAAGATTAACCCAAAACAACCACTAAACATCAACTAACAATAATCAATCAAAACAAATCATCAAAACTAACAAACATAACCAAATCAATCAAAACCCACTTGATCAAAATCATAAAAACTCAAGAACATGAACAATCAAAATAAAGAACAAATCAAACAAGAAAGGTAGAAGGAGATTAGCAATAAGATAAAGATTAACAACAATTAAATGTAAACTTACTTGGAATTAACAGAGAATCAAGGGTGCGTTACATGAAAATTAAAGTGTATAAAATTAAGGAACAAGAAAAATGAAAATGGGGAAGAGAGGCTTGTCAAGCCTCCCACAACTCAACAAAATGGCTAGTAATGTGTATTTAAAGGGGAGGAAGGGATTAGTGGAGGGAAGTTTCCTCCCCTCTTTCCTCTTTTCCTTAATTGCGTCATTAGGTCCCTCCTTTCTTTAATCTTCTTAAATCTTGGACTATAATGACTTTGGCTCGGGATTTCTTTGAACTCGTCTTGTAATTCTTCAATAAATTATACTTGAGTTCTTCGGCTTTTGGTAAACTTCCGTCTTTTGACTTTTTCTTCGATAAATCTTCAGAATTGGTCTTGGACTTCTGTTCTTTTTCCACTCTTGATCTTTCGACTTCGTCTTTTGTCTTTTACTTCAATAAAAGCCCGTGAAAGCCGTGTTTTCTCCACTTTTCACCTTCTCGACCCTGAAACACAATAAAAACACAAACCACGCATAATTCCGCCATTTACGACATAAAATATACGTTTAGGTCCCGTTTTAATGTAATTAAGTGGTAGAAAAGATGGGTGTTTTCACACCTATCAAATCCCCTACACTTAACCATTGCAATGCCCTCATGCAATGCTTAGCAATAAAGCAAGGTTTACACTTTCCATCATAATCAATCTACCTTGGCCTTTATTAAACAACTAAGGAAAATCAAAAAGATAAAAAATAACAAGATGCAATCAAGGAAGAAACATGTAAAGAAATCTAAGACTTACATTAGGGCTTGTGTGTCATGAATGTTTATCACCCTCAAGTTTCACGTTCCCCATGCCAAGCTTAAAAACAAGATCATTGTTAGTACAAGTTAGCAAAACAAACATTTACTCATGCGGTTCAATTAATCACTTAAACTCCCTTATTCCTATGGGTATCTCTTATAATTTATTGATGTCTTGAATGATCACGAGGATGCATTGTTGACTTATTCCGATAATTTATTAAGGCTGAAAGCAAAGTAGGACGATTTGATCAATAGTTAGCTAAAGGACAAAATCTCTTAAAACTGCTTCTCGGGATATCAAAAAGTTCATATCTTGGCATAACTTGGTTCACGATTTGAGACCTTTCTCGGGCCGATATTTGGCATGTACTTCATACTTCATATCTTCGAGAGACGTTTTTGAGATAATGGTCTTCTCTTCGTTATAGAGTTTCTTCACTTGGAGACTTGAGGTGTACTCCAGCTTTGTTGACCACGACTTCATGATTATTTCTTCAATCTCTAATTGGGATTTTGAGATACAATGATCCGCCTCCTTTTCGGACTTGGATCTATTTATCCTCATACCTTGTTAGGGTCTTTTCGGATAGACTTCTCCATGATCTTTATGGGAGTTGATTGCTTTTCGTCGTGAGTCTTGATCCTTCATATTGATTTTGGGAATAATGCTCTTCACATCACTTTTGGATCTTCAGCAATAAAATTGAATCCTCATGCCTTGTTAGGGCCTTTTCGGACTCGCCAATATTCGCACCCCGCTTCATAAGTTATGCCTTGGCTATGAAATCTTATCATTACCGAGCAACTTTTAAACGATCTTGGGCTAGAAGCTAAGTAACTTTTCAAATCGTACGACCTTACTTATTGCAGATAATTTATTAGCAAGTGATGGGAGAAAAAGATCATAATTAACTCACATAAGTTAATGAAAGAATACCAAACTTGTAACCAACTATATCATTTCTCGTTCTCCATAATTTAAAATCTCAAGGAATGAGACTCGTGGATGCTTAGCCTAATAAACCAATTAAGGTCTACATGGTTAAGGATACTAGCTAGAGTGAACTTGGATAAGTAAACTCGGGTTGAGTCAAAATATTCACAACGGGCCTAATATATCTAAGATATCTAAACTTGCTAAAACCATTTTATTAAAATAAGAAAAAAAATAGCACAAATAATGGGAACTACAACTAGGCGAAAATAGATTAAAAATTTTGAAAAATGTCGAAAAACTGATTTTCCGGTTAAAATGAGGACAAATACAAGGAAAAGGCCACTTAACTTCGATAGAAGTCACCCCGACACTTAATATACACATTGTCCTCCATGTTTAAGCATGTGGGAGTAAACTCCCCTACACTTAGGACATTGTGCACGTTGTTTAAATCTCGTTAAGGAAGAGACAACTAAAGAGATTCCTATTTTAATATTGAGAAATATAAAATAGTGAATTGAAAAGAGTTTAGGATAGAAACGGGAAGAAGGGAACACGGAATCACGGTTCGTCAAAAGTCATCAAGAGTGTGTCTTTGAAGCTCTAATCCCTGCATATGATAAGAAAGAGAACAAGAAACACCAACGGGGCTCCCCCTACACTTATGGTGAAATAAGATAGATAATTGGGTTGCCTCCCAAAAAGCGCTTGTTTTTGTTGACCGAGTCACGAGCCTGACTCGTCCCCGAATTAAATGGTCCATGGGGAGGCCTCGAATGTGATACCGGGATCAAAGACCTTGTCCTCGTTCCCGGAGGACATCAACAAAGGAGAGGCGGGGGGATAAGTTTTGAAAGGGAGAAAGGTCCTTTCAACATACGTATAGTATGTGAATTCAAGATCCACGGGAGGTGGGTTGGGTATAGTGAGCACATTGTCCTCCCCCAAAGACAATGGAAGCTGAGCAAACGGCAAAGCCGTGATGGTATCAATCATAGCATAATCAATGTCACCTCCCGGGTCAAAGCACTCATCCTCATTTCCCGGTATAAAACGAGTAGAGTAAAAGTGATACATCACCCGCTTGGGTGTGCACGTGGGAGGATGAGGTGGCAATATAATATGAGAAGTATGAGAACAATTACCTTCCACCTGCGTCCCTTTTTCAGTAGATTCACATCTTTCCACCTCTGGGATAGAAGGTGTAGTGTCATCGTGTAATAAATACTCTAGAAAAAGTATATCTCCTTCCACATCAGAATACCCGGATATGTATTCCATGGGTGTATCAATATCAAGAAACTCATCGATCTCAGGAATGTGAAAACCATCATCACTAAGGAGTGAAGTATTTTGCTTTAGAAATTCCTCCTCGTCGAAAATAACCTCAATATCGTCATCACTCTCCTCATTATTTATAGGGCCAATAATATGCTCAGGGATATGAGTACTCGTCTGATCTTGCGGCTGTAAAAAGGACTCCATACAAGTTCGCAGCGTGTGTAAAAGCTCTTTCGTTTGCTCTTGAAAAGCTGTAGCAAGATTGTCAATTGGTTCTTGGTAACTCATCCCGTGACGAGGCTGATGATCGAGTGAGTGTGGTGGAGGCTCAAGATTTTGAAAACCGGAATTATAGCACGGTTGTGGCTCATAGTTGTTCAGCGGTTGACAATAATAGGTATCGTGAGGACCCCCACAGTTGTTGCAAACCGGGTATGGAGAAAAATCAAGTGCGTCTTGTGGATAGCTATTATCATTGTCATAATTGTACCCCGGTTCTTGCCCGTGACCATACGGGTATTGAACCGGGCACGAAACATGCCAATGAGAATCGCTTCCATAATAGATGCACGGGGGAACAGGAGGTGGGTTCAAAAAGAGTGAATTAGTCGAGTTGCACAAGGGACAAAATCCGAATTGTGTGTAGTCGATATCATTTCCGCACCGCTCACATGTACACCATTGACAAGAGTTGTTCCCAGATAATTGTTTTCCACACCGGACGCAATGGACATAAAAATCCATAAAGAAAGATAGATAAGCAAGAAGAATATTTTTGGTGTAAAACTTTGAAAAAGAAATGCTTTTTATGATTTTTCAAATGTTTTTGGATTTTTTGAAAATTTTTGGACACGAAAAATAACGTTCACAAGTGAACGGATCCCAAAATCCAACGCGTCACTCATAACAAACCTTCGATCTTTACGAAAAGAGCCGGCAGCGGCGCCATTTTAATGTAAGGGATTTTACTAGTTGAAAAAGTTCGTTTCTCGGTGTCTAATCGAATTGATTTCCGGTTCAAAGTGCGACTCAATCGTTTTTGGTTAAGAAAAAGGGAAGTTGATTATCTACAACTAATTTAAAAGTAAATGAGAAAAGTATTTAAAAACAAATTAAAGACAAGTTCAAATAATAAAAGTAAAACAAGGTGAATATGAAAAACTAAAAGTTAAAACGATATTAAAACGAATATTAAAACAAATAATAAAACGTAATTTAAAGCGAAACAATTAATAAAAATAAAACTAAAAAACGAAATTAACTATCGACTCGAAAATAAAGTTTACTAAATGAAAAAGGAGAGAATAAAACTAAAATGGTACTTTAAAGCTAAACCAGGCAAAACCTAAAGCAGGTACTAAATAAAAGATAAAACTTAAACTTTACGAAAAAATATTAATTTTAAAATTGGAAGAAAAATTCAACTAAAAATACGTAACTTTCAAAAATAAAATCGGAACAACTTTCAGATAAAACTAGACAATTACGGAACAATACTATTAAATAAACAAGCTAGCAGGCTAGCTGCTGGAAGCTAGCAAGCTAGCTGGTGAAATGAGCGGGAAAAATTGGTAAGCTGGCAGGCACCTAGGTGAAACTAATTAATGTTTATTCGGAACTTTAGAAAGTTCTGATTCGGAACTCTTTTTACAAGTATTGGTTCGGAAGTTTTATTCTAATTGATTCGGAAGTTTTATTCGAATTGATTCGGAAGTTTTCTTGGTTCGGAACTTTTTTTATTCGGAACTTTTCAAAAAAACTGATTCGGAACTTTTCAAAAAAAACTGATTCGGAACTTTTCAAAAAAACTGATTCGGAACTTTTCAAAAAAACTGATTCGGAACTTCTCAAAAAAAACTGATTCGGAACTTTTTCATACACACTGGTTCGGAACTTTTTTCTGGGGAACAGTAAGTAAGAACGAAGAAAAGGGAAAGAACATGAAGGCACGAATTTAATCAAAACTAACCAAGATTAACCAAAAGATTAACCCAAAACAACCACTAAACATCAACTAACAATAATCAATCAAAACAAATCATCAAAACTAACAAACATAACCAAATCAATCAAAACCCACTTGATCAAAATCATAAAAACTCAAGAACATGAACAATCAAAATAAAGAACAAATCAAACAAGAAAGGTAGAAGGAGATTAGCAATAAGATAAAGATTAACAACAATTAAATGTAAACTTACTTGGAATTAACAGAGAATCAAGGGTGCGTTACATGAAAATTAAAGTGTATAAAATTAAGGAACAAGAAAAATGAAAATGGGGAAGAGAGGCTTGTCAAGCCTCCCACAACTCAACAAAATGGCTAGTAATGTGTATTTAAAGGGGAGGAAGGGATTAGTGGAGGGAAGCTTCCTCCCCTCTTTCCTCTTTTCCTTAATTGCGTCATTAGGTCCCTCCTTTCTTTAATCTTCTTAAATCTTGGACTATAATGACTTTGGCTCGGGATTTCTTTGAACTCGTCTTGTAATTCTTCAATAAATTATACTTGAGTTCTTCGGCTTTTAGTAAACTTCCGTCTTTTGACTTTTTCTTCGATAAATCTTCAGAATTGGTCTTGGACTTCCGTTCTTTTTCCACTCTTGATCTTTCGACTTCGTCTTTTGTCTTTTACTTCAATAAAAGCCCGTGAAAGCCGTGTTTTCTCCACTTTTCACCTTCTCGACCCTGAAACACAATAAAAACACAAACCACGCATAATTCCGCCATTTACGACATAAAATATACGTTTAGGTCCCGTTTTAATGTAATTAAGTGGTAGAAAAGATGGGTGTTTTCACACCTATCAGGCATAACTTATTGAAACGGGACGCGAAGATTGGCTTATCCAAAAAGGCCCTAACAAGGCATGAGGATACCCGAGTCCAAAAAGGCCCTAACAAGGCATGAGGATTCACTTTTTGCTAAAGATCCAAAGATGATGTGAAGATCATTAATCCAAATCAATATGATGGATCAAGACACACGACGAGAAGCAATTACTCCCCTAAAGATCATGGAGAAGTCTATCCAAAAAGACCCTAACAAGGTATGAGGATAAATAGATCCAAGTCCGAAAAGGAGGCGGATCGTTGTATATCAAAATCTTAAATAAAGAAGAGGATAAATGAAGAAGTCGTGGTCAACGTTTGAAGCATCTTTCACTCCTAATGAAGATGTATACCAAAATGAAGAGAAGACCATAATTTCAAGATCGTCTCTTAAGATTTGAAGTTTGAAGTACAAGCCAAATATTGGTCCGAGAAAGGTCTCAAATCATGAAACGAGTTATGCCAAGATATGAACTTTATGAGGTTTCGAGAAGCCGTTTTAAAAGATTTTGTCCTTTAGCTAACTATTGATTAAATCGTCCCACTTTATTTTCGGCCTTAATAAATTATCGAAATAAGTCAAAAATGCATCTCGTGATCATTCAAGACAAAAATAAAATACAAGAGATACACCGTAGGAATAAGGGGGTCTAAGCGATTAATTAAACCACATGAGTAAGTGTTAGTTGTGCTAACTTGTGGTTTCAATGATCTCGTTTTTATTCTTGGTATGGGGAACGTGAAACTTGAGGGTGATTTATATTCATGACACCAAAGCCCTAATCTAAGTCTTAGATTTCTTTACGAGTTTCTTCCATCTAATAATTTCCAAGTTAAATAAATTATTATAACTTTTGTCTCCTTTTAAGTTTTTATCTTTTCAGTATAGTAATAATAGCATATAGTAATAAAGGTCGAGATGGGTTAATTATGAGAAAATGTAACTATATGCTTTAAAATAATGCATTGCATGAGGTCATTGCAATGGTCAAGTGTAGGGGATTTAATAAGTGTGTAAACACTTATCCTTTTGCCACTAAAATCAAGGAAAAACAAGACCAAATCATGTGTTTATTATCATAAATGTCGTAATTACGCGTGGTTTTGTGTTTTTGTGCTAAAATAGGTACAAATGATCAAAAGAAGGGAAAACACGGGATTTCACGGTCAAATGTTGAAGAAAATTCCAAAAAGAGACAAAGACAAAGTCAAAAGGTCAAAAGTGTGCCGACGATCACGAAACCCGACAAAACCAACAAGGAATTAAAGAAATGATCAAGGAAGCCAAGATCGAACTCGTTTCAGTAGAACCGTTCATTTTTTAAGATATTTGAGCCAAGTGGGTCCGACATTGGATAAATGGGCTCAAAAGCCCATTTAAGGAAAAAGGTTACTAAACTTTCTACCAAAAGTCCCATTTAAATCCCACTTGATAAATTTTGGGACGGATCATGGAAGAAAAGATTTTGGGCCTCAAAGCCCACTTACACAACAAACCGGATGATTTACATTTGCTTTGCAAAATTCTCACTTGGATTTTTATAAACCGGTCAAAAAACTTGAACAAGTCAAACCCCACTTCACGTTTTTGTTTACTCAACATAAAACACGTGTAATGTTTATACCCTACACCCCCACTCACGTATTACTTAATTCCCATTTTCCCAACTCTTATTTTGAACCGCTTTTTATTATTTACCCCATTCCCTCGATACAACCTAGAAACCTAATTCACCCACTTCTTTCATCTCCTCCAAAACTCACACAGCCATTTTTACTTTTACACAAACCCTAAAAAATCCTACACTAAAAATCACCATTAAAAATTGGGGATTTTACTTTTTTCCGTTTAATTCACCCAAAGGGAAATTAATTCCCCTCAAGAATCGGATCAAAACACCACTGGTGGTCCTTCCTTTCTCTCCAACGTGGCTTGTTTCTTGCATGTGATTGGCTTAAACAAACACAACAAACACACCAATATGCCATGTTGGCAATCCGTGACTCATGGAGCAGTTTCATCCATTGATCAGAAGGAAAAGAGACAAAAGAAGAATGAATGGCCAAGATCTTTCTCCTTGGGCACCAAGAAATTCCAAGAAGGTTTTGGGGTTTTTGCCTATAAAAACCCCCAAAAAGATGTAACACATAGCTTTTTCTTTATTTTATTTTCAGTAAATTAGATTAGGGTTTTAGTTTTAAATCTTGTATTTTTAATTTTTCAACACTTGTAATTTTGAATTTAATTAATGAAAAGTAGTTTTATCTTAAATTATTCTCGTCTCATTTTTATTCCTGCAAAAATTTAATTATCATCTTTGAGTTTAGTTAATATTACTGTTCGAAGTTTTGTTATGATAACTATTGGTTTATTTTGATTCTATTAAAAAATAAATTTATCTTATATATTACTGTTCTCGGAAGTTATTATTATTCGTATAAAAAAAATAAAAAAATAATAAAATAAAATAAAGGAAAGTGATAAAGATTTCCCCCACTGGGAAATCATATAAAAGGGTACTGTTCATTGTTAAAGTTTATTCGGATCGATTGGATTTTTTTTTGGTTTGGTTCGAGTAATGTTATTGGTTCGAGATCTTGTGTTGATGTTCGAAGGCTGATTAACGGTAGTGTTTGGTTTGTCATTAAGACGGCTCAGCGCCGCTCTTCGGCTCAAAGGTTTCATCATAAGGTTCGATTCAAGTTTTTTGTTTATTTTTAGGATTTATATTTGCTTTTGTTTGAGTTGAATCTGCTAGTTTAAGTACTGTGTTTATTTATTTGATATTGAAACTTGTTTTTATTTAGTAGCTTATATTATTTGATATTGAAACTTAACTTGTTTTTGGTTCATTTATTTGTTCTAAGGTTTCTGATAGATCTGTTTAGGATTATTTAAGTGTTTGTTGGATTTTATAGTTTTAGTATTTGCTTAGTTGAGGTATTTAGTTTGATTCGGTTTTTATCTGCTTATTTGATAGCTTATGTAGCTTATTATGTTATTTCATTTTTAGGTTATTAGCTCATTTGATACTGTTTATTTGGATTTAAGTTTGCATATTATTTATATCTGTCTCAGCTTTTGGTTTGCTTATTTTGGTTGGGTTACTGCTTCTTTGATTATGCTTGTGTGCTTATTTTCTGCTTATATCGTAGAGCTTATTTGGGCATTTGCTTTGCTGTGTATAAATACTCAAACCCCATTGGTTTGAGTAAGTTTAAAATTCCAAAAAATATATATAAGCAAGTGGTCATTGCTGGGGTTCGATCCCCAGTCCTTTCGTACACAAGCCCTGCGCCCCTACCATTCCATCTAGACCCTCTCTTGTGTTTCTTTTCTCAACATTAAATTAAAATAGGTTTATGAATATAGACAGTTTTGTTTAATTAGATTTAAATACAAGTTTTTAGTTTATTTAAATTTTATTAAAACATTTTATTTTAATTTTCTTTAATCCAGTTTTTTATAAAAATACAAAAAGACAAAAATAATATTTTATTTACTTTCTTTAAATTTTAAAGTAGTTTTAATTTACTTTTATTTTCAAAATATTTTTATTTACTTTTTTTGTTTTCATTTTATTTTGTTCATTAAAAATAGATTTCATTTTAAATTTACTTTTATTTTTAAATTTAAATTAGTTTTAAATTACCTTTATTTTAAATTTACTTTTATAAGTCTTTAGTTTAAAAAAGTTTTTAAGTTTTTATTTAAAAGTTGAGTTTAAAATTTAAGTTAGTTTTATTTGAAATATTTTTAAGTAGATTTTATTTAAAGTTACTATTTTAAAATTAATTAGATTAAAATAGTTTTTATTTAAAAAAGTTTTTATTAGTTTAATTTTTACATTAGATTAAAAAGATTTTATATTAAGTAGCTTTTAGTTTAAAAATACCAAAAAAATACGTTTACCAAGAACAAAGTTAAGTCGCAACGTTAATTGGCAATCGAATTCGAGTCGATCCGTGGAACGAAAATTAATTGGACTAAAAATCATAGTTTCACCATGTCATGTAAATAAGTTCAATCAAGTTAAGTCATGCTTGCTAATCAGCCAAGCCATGATAAAATAAGAATATTTGATGGGATTTCAGATGAGTCCAGTCAAAATAAAATTGCAAGTTAAAGAAGGTTCACGAGCTTGCTAGCAATGGATTCATATCCAAAAAGAAAGAAAGTACATACATATGTCATCGAATGGTGCTTACACACGGATAAATACCCAAAAGATATTACAAGAACACCATCTCACTTTCATCCCAAACGTGGTCAAAATCTCAATAAACATTGTCATTGAAGGTTAAAAAGATATTACATGGTACGTGTTCTCCATGATCGGACGTCACTGGACAATTTTGTCTCAAGTTCTCACAACTTATGATCACTCGACCATATCACATACCACATAAATACATAAAAATAAAGGGTTTATGATACAAGTGTTTTGCATTGGGGGTTCAGATTATCTCGGAATCTTCTCGAATTGATCACGGCTCAAAGTGGAATGATTGTTCTTGGTTACAAAAAGGGGGTTTGGTTTTCTATTCTACGGAAGAGGAATAAAAAGAGCAAGGTCGTGAAAATAAGCTAAGATAATTGACAATTGAAAATCAAGTTAAAAGAAATAAAGATGAGTTCAAAATTAAACAACAAACGAAAAGTGATTAAAACGTAACTCAAAAACTTAGAAAATTAAGACAAGAAAAGCTGGAAGAAATGCTCATTCGGAATAATTGATCCGGAATAAGTACTGAAAAAGCTTTATTCGGAATAATCAATAAAGGTACTTCATTCGGAATACAAGGCTTATTCGGAATAAATGGGAAAAAGGCTTCAAGCGGAATATTGTGGTTGATGCGGAATAATTAACAAAAGGAGGTTGATCCGGAATATTAAAGCTCATCCGGAATAATGGTTTGATGCGGAATAAATGGAGTTGATCCGGAATAATGAAGTTGATTCAGAATATAAGAGCTGATGCGGAATAAATGGTTGATGCGGAATAAAAGTTGATCCGGAATAATTGATTATTCCGGATGAAAGGGTTTGATCCGGAATATAAAATATTCCGGATAAGCAAGCTTGGTTCGGAATAAGTAACTGATCCGGAATAATGGTTATTCCGGATGGAAGAAACTGATCCGGAATATAAAATATTTCGGATGAACAAAATTGATACTGAATAAAATTGCTGATCCGGAATCTGGGGAAATATGAAGAACTCAGAAAAAACAAGGAATATGATTTTAATCAAAATAAGCCAAATTTAACCAAGAGATTTTAACCAAACTAACCAATTATCATTTACAAACCATAATCATCAAACCAAAACACTAAAAACACAAAACCCACTTACTTTTATGGATTAAAATCAACCAAACAAGAACTTAAGACTTTAGATAAAAAAGAAAGATGAACAAGATTGAAATGGAAGATGATATTGATTGATTAAGATAGAGTAACAAAAGGAAAGATTAAAAACTTACAATATTCAAGATTCAACAAGAAAGAAAAATCACCAACACCTTAATGGTGTTGGCTTCCTACGAAAGAAAAGAAAAGAAAACTGGAAAACTCAAAATTCCTTCAAAAAGTGTGAAGGGGATGTCTTTATATAGCCTTGTCTTTGGTTGGTGAGTGGGCTTTCTCCCTTTCTTCTTGTCTTCTCGTCTTTTCAGAAAAGTTGACGTTTTCGATTCTGATTCGGGATTTGTCGACGATTAAATTCAACTCGTCTTTTAATTTCTTCGTTTAATAGACTTGAGTTCCTTCGACATATGTAAATCTTCCATCTTTGGTACTTTTCTTCGATAAATCTTCAAATAGGCCCATTGACTTCAAATCTTTTGCATCTCTTGGACAATAGACTTTGTCTTGAGTCTTTTTCTTCGATAAAACCCGTGCAATCCCATGTTTTCTCCATTATCCATCCGGTTGGCTCTGAAAACACAATAAACACAAAAACCACGCATAATTCCAAACAAATGATATTAAATATGCGTTTTGGTCTCGTTTTAGCCAGAAATAAGTGGTAAAAGGATGGGTGTTTTCACACCTATCAAATCCCCTACACTTAACCATTGTCATGCCCTCATGCAATGCTTAGTGATAAAGCAAGTTTACACTTTTCTCATAATCAATCAACCTTGGCCTTATTAAAATACTACTAAACAAAAATTAAAGTACTAAGAGAAATTAAAACTTTAAAGTAAACAAAAGGATAGAAAACCATTTTCACTTGAAAATAGCTATATGGAAATAACTTGCAAAGAGATCAAGGACTTACATTAGGGCTTTGGTGCTGCGAAGATTTATCACCCTCAAGTTTCACTTTCCCCAAACTAAGCTTAAAAACGAGATCATTGTTATTATAAGTTAGCAAAACAAACACTTACACACATGGCTTAATTACATGCTTAAACTCCCTTATTCCTAATTGTATCTCTTATATTCTATTTTTGTCTTAGAATGATCATGGAGATGCATTTTTGGACTTATTGCGATAGTTTATTTAGGCTGAAAGCAAAGTAGGACGATTTGATTAATAGTTAGCTAAAGGACAAAATCTCTTAAAACTGCTTCTCGGGATATCAAAAAGTTCATATCTTGGCATAACACGCTTCATGATTTGAGACCTTTCTCGGGCCGATATTTGGCATCATACTTCATATCTTCAAGAGACGTTCTTGAGATAATGGTCTTCTCTTCGTTAATAGAGTTTCTTCACTTGGAGACTTTTGAGGGGTACTCCAACTTTGTTGACCACGACTTCATCATTATTTCTTCAATCGTTAATTGGGATTTTGAGATACAACGATCCGCCTCCTTTTCGGACTTGGATCTATTTATCCTCATACCTTGTTAGGGTCTTTTCGGATAGACTTCTCCATGATCTTTATGGGAGTTGATTGTTTTTCGTCGTGAGTCTTGACCCTTCATATTGATTTTGGGAATAATGCTTTTCACATCACCTTGGATCTTTAGCAATAAGATTGAATCCTCATGCCTTGTTAGGGCCTTTTTGGACTCGCCAATCTTTGCACCCCGCTTCATAAGTTATGCCTTGGCTATAAACTCTTATCATTACCGAGCAACTTTTAAACGATCTTGGGCTAGAAGCTAAGTAACTTTTCAAATCGTACGACCTTACTTATTGCAGATAAATTATTAGCAAGTGATGGGAGAATAGGCAAATAATCACACCAAGTGTGCCTGTGCAAGAATACCGACTTATAACTGACTCTACATTTCTCGTTCTCCATAATTTAAAATCTCAAGTAATGAGACTCGTGGATGCTTAGCCTAATAAACCAATTAAGGTCTACATGGTTAAGGATACTAGCTAGAATAAACTTGGATAAGTCTATTCGGGTTGAGTCAAAATAATCGCAACGGGCCTAATATGTCAAAGATTTCAAAACTAGCTACACCACTTTATTAATATTTTTGACTTTATTGTGGGATATATACATATGAAAGCAACGATAAAAATTTAAAAATTACGAATAAATGGCCAAAGTTAATTAAAATTTTAAAAATGCTGAAAAAGATGATTTTCCGGTTAAATGAAGGCATTTTAATGGAAAAGTCCACTTAAAACTTCAATAGAAGTCCCCCTACACTTAAGATAAACATTGTCCTCAATGTTTAAGCATGTGGGAAAAGTCTCCCCTACACTTATGACATTGTGCACGTTGGTTAAATCAAGTTAAGGAAGAGACGACTAACGTGATCAATTTCAAATGTGAGTATGAAAAAAATTGAATCACGATAGTTGAGAGATAGAACCGGATTTTGGATAACACGGGAGCACAGTTCTTCAAAGGTTCCAAAAGTGCATTCATCCCTGTAATCACATCACCACACAAACACAAACAACCTATAGAGGTCCCCCTACACTTAGGAGGTTAAAATGGAAAAGGATAGATACTCGGGTTGCCTCCCGAGGAGCGCTTGTTTTTTATAACCGAGTCACGAGCCTGACTCGACCCAAAATTAGTTCATGGGAAACGTGGTGAGGGAAGGAATCATCTCATGAGAGATGTCCTCACCAAAGTACAACTTCACTCGTTGGCCATTCACCTTAAAATTAGGTCCATTAGGTTGAGCGAGCTCGAGAGTACCATATGGAAAAATTTGGGCAATGGTGAATGGGCCGGACCAACGAGATTTCAGCTTGCCCGAAAAGATTTTCAACCGAGAGTTAAAGAGTAAAACCTTGTCTCCAACTTTGAACTCTCGGTTTTTGATCTTAGAGTCGTGAATGAGCTTAGTCTTTTCTTTATAGATCAAAGAATTTTCATAAGCCTCATTCCGGAGTTCATTCAGCTCATTGAGTTGGATCTTGCGTAGGTCACCGGCTTTGTTGATATCGAAATTAGCCCACTTCAAGGCGCAGTAAGCCTTGTGCTCCAACTCAATGGGGAGGTGGCATGCTTTTCCGTAAACGAGACGATATGGTGTACAACCAATCAGAGTCTTGTATGCGGTACGAAAAGCCCACAGAGCATCATCAAGTTTATCGGCCCATGAGGCATGATGCTCTCCCACGGTTCGTTCAAGGATTCGCTTTAACCCTCGGTTAGAGATTTCAGCCTGGCCATTAGTTTGTGGGTGGTAGGCGGTGGAAAGACGATGATTTACACCATACTTTGCCATGACTCTTGCGAATTGGTCATTGCAAAAATGAGTCCCGCGATCACTAATAATGGTACGAGGCACACCGAATCTAGCGAACAGCGACTTCAAAAAGTTACAAAACACCCTTACGTCATTAGTGGGTAAAGCTTTGGCTTCAACCCATTTAGAAATGTAGTCAACTGCTACAAGGATGTATTTGTTTCCTTTAGAGGAAGGGAATGGCCCCATAAAGTCGATACCCCATACATCAAAGATTTCACATTCTTGTATGAAATTTTGAGGCATCTCATCTTTATGTGTGATCTTGCCTTGTTTTTGGCAAGCATCACAATGTTTAACCATCTCGTGAGCATCACGATAAATGGTGGGCCAATAAAATCCCGAGTCAAACACTTTTTTGGCGGTGTAGTTGGGACCAAAGTGACCACCGGTGGGTCCTTTGTGGCAAGCTTCGAGAATGTCTAAAGCCGCCGGTCCATCAACACATCGGCGAATAATCAAATCTGCACATTGTTTGAATAGATACGGGTCATCCCAAAAGTAAGTCTTTATGTCTTTAAAGAACTTTTTCTTTTGTTGGGATGTTAACCCGTCGATGAGAATTCCACCTGCCAAGTAGTTTGCAATGTCGGCAAACCACGGGGCTTCATCATTACTCGAGTTGATAGACATTAAGGTCTCCAGGGGAAAAGAGTCATTGATCTCTTTGTTCGGATGATCCCCTTGATAAGGATCCTCAAGTCTACTGAGATGATCTGCGGCTAGGTTTTCAGCTCCCTTCTTATCACGAATTTCGATTTTAAATTCTTGAAGTAGTAAAACCCAGCGAAGAAGTCTTGGTTTGGAATCTTGTTTAGTTAACAAGTACTTCAACACGGAATGATCAGTATACACGATTGTGGTAGAAAGGACAAGATAGGGGCGGAACTTTTCAAAAGCATAGACAACAGCTAAAAGCTCTTTTTCGATTGTCGTGTAATGCAATTGAGCCCCCGTCATTGTCTTGCTAGCGTAATGGATTGGTTGGAAGTGTTTATTCACTCGTTGGCCCAAAACCGCTCCAATAGCAAAATCGCTAGCATCGCACATCAACTCGAAAGGCAGCTCCCAATTAGGGGTAACCAAGACCGGTGCCTGAGTTAGCTTATCCTTAAGAAGGTTGAAGGCTTCAATACACTCGTTGGAAAAGATAAAAGGAGTATCTTTTTCCAAGAGGTGGGTCATCGGGCGAGCGATTTTAGAAAAATCTTTGATAAAGCGACGGTAGAAACCCGCATGACCAAGGAAACTTCTCACACCTTTCACGGTTGAAGGTGGAGGCAATTTTGCAATAACATAGACTTTAGCACGGTCCACTTCAAGACCGGCTTTGGAGATCTTGTTTCCTAGCACGATGCCCTCTTTTACCATGAAATGGCATTTTTCCCAATTAAGAACAAGGCGAGTGTCTTCACACCGCTTAAGCATACGTTCTAAATTGGCAAGGCAAGCAGAGAAAGAATCGCCATAAACCGAGAAATCATCCATGAATACTTCCATAGTTTCTTCAACCATGTCATGGAAGATAGCCATCATACACCATTGGAACGTCCCAGGAGCATTGCATAAACCGAAAGGCATGCGTTTGTAAGCAAATGTTCCGTAGGGACAAGTGAATGTGGTTTTCTCTTGGTCTTTGGGATCGATGGGAATTTAAAAATACCCGAAGAAACCGTCTAAGAAGCAGTAATAGTCATTACCCACTAGACGCTCGAGCATTTGATCCATGAAAGGAAGAGGAAAGTGATCTTTTCTCGTGGCATCATTGAGTTTGCGATAGTCGATACAAACTCTCCACCCAGTAACGAGACGAGTAGGAATCAACTCGTTGTGTTCATTGGGAACAACGGTTATTCCGCCCTTCTTAGGCACACAATGGACGGGACATACCCATGGCGAATCCGAAATAGGGTAAATCAAGCCGGCATCTAGAAGTTTGATAACCTCTTGTTTGATGACGTCATGAATGCGAGGATTAACCCTTCTTTGGCTTTGGATTACGGGTTTAAAGTCATCTTCCATGAGAATCTTGTGAGTACAAAAGTTTGGATCAATTTCGCGGATATCGGAAATTTTCCAAGCAATTGCCTTCTTATGATCTTTAAGCACGGCGATGAGGTGATATTTTTCTTCTTCTTTCAAATCCTTCGCGATGATGACGGGCGACTTCTTCTTTTCTTCAAGAAACACGTACTCGAGATGGGACGGCAACTCTTTAAGCTCTACATCCAGAGGATTTTTGATGGGAGGCGTATTCAAATTCGGTGCATTGATAGCAATACCCTTAGGAGATGGTGGAGGAATATGGTCCTCTTTGAGAAGTTTCTCAATGAGACGAATGTCTTCATCCCAATCGGTGGGAGAATCGTCATATTCTAAGTTCACATCTCTCATGTTTGCTTCAAGATCTTTCCAAAGGAAATCACTTTCTCCAAATAGAGTAAGTGATGAATCAATAAAGGAAACAGTCTCAACATTGGGAGGAGAGGTAGGAATACTTTTACAAGCATCTTTGAAGTGTTCTTCACAAGCCTCATCAAGAACGTCGATACAATTAACACTCTCGTAGGAATAAGGCTGTTTAGAAATCTTTCCCATGTTGAAGACGATTTTATCATCACCCACTCTCATGATAAGCTCACCCGCTTCAACATCGATGAGAGTGCGACCGGTCCTCAGGAATGGACGTCCAACAATTAATGGCACACGAGGGTACATATCGTAGTCGACGACGACGAAATCAGCAGGAAAAGTGAATTTGTCGACTCCTACAAAAACGTCTTCGGCTATCCCCACTAGATAAGCAACCGTACGGTTAGCTAATTCCAAAGTCATTTTGGTGGGGACTAGCTCAGGGAGAGATAATTGCTTCTAAACACTTAAAGGCATTAAGTTAATACTGGCACCTAGATCGGCTAGGGCCATGCAATTCTCTACTCCCGGGAAGTTGCAAGGGATTAAGAAACGACCCGGATCACCAAGCTTGGTTGGCAATTTCCTTAAGAGAACCGCAGAGCAATTCTTATTAAGTTGGGTATTAGCGATATCAAGAAGCTTTTCCTTGTCACTAAGAAGATCTTTGAACATTTTCGCATATTTAGGCATGTGAGCGAGAGCCTCAGTGAAGGAGATGTTGAAATTCAATTGTTTAAACATTTTGAGAAAGTTCGAAACCTGAATATCATCCTTGCTTGTGAGCTTCTCTTTCCTCAACCTTGAGGGATAACGTATATCGGAAGAAGAGGAAGGCTTTGGAATGGTAGGATCACTCACATCCTTGGGTGGAGGAGGGGTAGAAGTAAGAGGTGGAGGAATTGCGGAAGTAGAAGGTTGAGGAATAGGAGCAGGTGACTCGTTTTCCTTAGTCACAATCACCGGTGGAGGTATAGGAAGCTCGGGTTCCTTGGTACCTTTGCCACTGCGAGTGGTGATTGCTTTCATCTCCCCTCTTGGATTCGCAACGGTGTTACTCGAAAGAGTACCCGACGAAGAGGATTGATTACCTTGGAAGAAACCAGCCATCATGTTCCTTAAGTCATTCGTTTCACTTGCCAAAGTGTTTCGCATATCAGCTCGAAGATCGTTCCCTTGTTTCAACATGTCTGCTTTCAAGTTGAGCACTTCCCGCTAGAGATTGTCCACGATCACATCATTAGTCCTCATGTAGGTTCCAATATCTTGGTGTAATGCGGTGGGTTGGTTGGGAGGAGCATTGTAGGCGGGTGGTTGATAAGCAGGTTGTTGGTAAACTTTGTTGTTTCATTGAGTTGGATATGGTTGTCTTTGAGGTGGTTGGTATGGTGCACGAGGTTGTTGTTGAGGAGGGCGATTGAGGTTTTGTTGTTGGTTTGGGTGGTTAGGAGGAAAACCGGGCGGGGAAAGAAAGTTGTTTGAGCGGTAGCTAAGCAAGTTGCGGTCACCTTGAGGACGAGCTTGATAAGCGGCCGGAGGATAGGTACCGTATGCTGCATTAACATTCTCAGAAGGATAGTCTTGGGTAGAGGTACAAGTGGTGTAAGAGTGAGGACCCCCGCATATTTCACATGGTTGGCTTACAACATTGACTTGAGCGTTTTTAGCATTGATGTTGTTGGTGTTGCTAGCGGTTTGGGTGGCAAGCGATTCAAGAAGCGACGTAATTTTGTCAAGTCTCTTGTCGTTGTCACTATTACTAGCACTAGCGGCATTGGTCCGAACACTCTTGGTCCTTTCTTGCATTTTGTCGTTGATCATGCTGAAATCGCTAGTTTTGACCCCCATAATATTCTACCAAAAAAAGCCGTTTTCCTGGATAACAATTTAAAACTATAAAGAAACTGGTTTGCACACGAGAGTTATTCTCAATAATATCCCAAGCGGAATTAGAGCTCTTAACCAAAATATTACCCCCCGAGGCACTATTTAGTGAATCTTGGTCATTCAGGCTTAAACCATTGTAAAAAGTATTAACTTGGTGCACTTTGGTAAAACCATGTTGTGGACATTTTCTTAAAAGGTCTTTAAAACGGTCCCAAGATTCACTAAAAGACTCTTCGTACTTTTGTTCAAAATTAATAATTTCATTCCGCAAAGCGGTAGTACGAGAGGGTGGGAAAAATTAGTTTATGAATTTGGTCTCCAAATCCGTCCACGTCAGAATACTTTGTGGCGGTCCTTTGCAAGCCAATGTCGGGCTTGTCCCTCTAAGGAGAAAGGAAAAAGTTGTAAACGGATTACCTCTTGTGGTACACCATTGAATTTGACCGTATTCGTGAGTTGCAGGAACCTTTTGATGTGGTCATGAGGATCATCAATGGTACGCCCCAAGAATGGTTGAGCAGAGACCATCTGAATAAAGCCGGATTTGAGCTCAAAGTTGTTGGGTGCAATCGCGGGTATGACAATTGGATCATTGTTGCCCTCTACATGTGCTTGCAAAAGTTTAATCATAGGGCGATTGTCCGGTAGAGGTTCATTGTTGTTGTTATTATTGTTGTTTTGAGGTGGATTATTGTTGTTGTTGTGAACACCGGCCATGTCTAAGTTATCGAGAGTCTCGGGCTCTTGATAAGACGTTGATCGAGTGCGCATGCAAAAGAACTAACAAAGCAAACAAGAAATATTTTTGGTTTTTAATGATTTTTAATTTTTTTGTATTTTTGAAAATTTTATATTTTTTAGGGTTTTTTGAAAATTTTTGATGATGAAAAAGTAACGTTCACGGTGAATGGATCCCAAAATCCAAGTTCTCACAAAAAACTGTTAATCTTTACGAGAAGAGCCGGCAGCGGCGTGATATAGTAAATTGTACACGTTTTAGGAAAAACGCGTATGAATGGCAAGTATTAATTATACGCTTTAGGAGAAACGTAAAACCGAATAAATGCGGGTTCGTTCTCGAAGGAGGTGTGTGTATTAATGTGCCAATATATATGAAATCAAGTTTGGATTAGTGACGTTTTTGGTTGAGAAGAGAAAAAGTAAAGACGAGCTACGATTACGGTTACACTACGACGATTTAACGTAAAACGCGAACGTAAATACGTAAAACGCGACAAAATTAAAAATTAAACCTAAAAATTAATTAAAAGATTAAACTAAGTCTAAAATAATATAAATAAGAATAAAAATCCAACAAATATATTTTAAAACCTTTTATTAATTAAATATTCAATTTTTAATGCTAATTAAAGCCCTAAAATTAAATATAATTAACAAAATGTCCAAAATATTAATTTATTGAACTAATAACTAACTTATATTATTTAAATACTAAAAAGTATTTTTCCTAAATTTTCAAAACTATTTTTCTATTTTTTAATCACTAAAAACTATTTTTAAACTAAAATAATTATAAAAAATAATAAAATAATGACACAAATGATTTAACAATTTTAAAAATCCTAAATTACACTAAAGAACAGTAGAAAATTGAAAAAGTTTGAAAAATGTAAAATTTTGCACTAAAAGACAAAATAGTTTAATAATTAAACCCTAATTAAACTAATTTAATTCAAAAAATTAATTAAAACAGTGAACAGTAAATATTTTTTAACTAAAAACCTTAAAATATTTTTCTTAATCTATGAAAAATATTTTAACTGAAAAATATGACTTTTTACCACTAAAAGACAAAAACAAAAAGTTTAAAAGTAATTAAAAACAGCTATTTAATGTAAAAAATAGTAAATGAATAGTAACTAAAATATAAATTAAACAGAAAATTCAGAAATTAAATAAGTAAAATATTGAAACTGGTTTGGATGCCTAAAACCTATTTTAGTCCACAAAAGACAAAAAATTAAGGTTGCTGATAGTGACACTTGGACCTTTTTGTCTTTTTGTAAAGCAGTACTAACAAAAGCACTAGCAGGGGTAACTTAGTTCCCACTACTAGTGTAAAAAATAGGTCTGTGGACCTTTTGACTTGTAACTTGAGATTGAGTTGGAATTTCTTGGCAACAAAGGCACCCCCACAACCAGTTGGGTTGTGGGGAGTCAGTAAAATTATAAAAAGCACAAGTTGTTTCACAAAATCAAACACAAACGGGCATATACAGTGACTGTTAAACAGGAAAGTAGGGTCTGGTGGACTTTGCTGGTGCAATGTGCAAATGGGTGAGTTTTGGTTGACCAAAACTCACTCACTTGACTCACAAACTTCTAACAACCAAGTCCTAACCCTAGGTAACACCCAAATCTAACAGACTACAAAGTTTCAAGTCACAAATTCCACTAAATCAAGGCAGAAAGAGGGTTACTGATTTTATGCTATTTGAATATGCAAAATGCTTTAAAGCCTATCACAACTGAGAACCAAAGACTAAAAACACTTAATACTAACCATATAAATATGTCTAGGTGGATTATAAACCAAAAGCTATCACTTACTTTAGCTTAAACCCTAATCCCAAACACCCCCTTAATTACTGAAATCAAAAATTAACAAACTAATTGCATACAAACTTAAACCAAACTGATTCCTATTACTTTTAACATGCATATAAAACACAAATAAGCAATAACCAATAATAAAAACACACAAAATAGCAATAATCACACAAAATCACCAATTTCTCATAAACACAAAAAGGTAAGGCAGTCAAAAGGGGGTTCAAAGGATTACCTGATGCCACCCGCTCTTGCTGGTTATCCTAAGTTGTGATACTATGAGTGAGGTTCAAGAACCCTGCTGGAGGACTACAACAGTCCCAGGGTGCAAAATATCTTCAGTAAGAATTGGAAAGTAAATGAGATGGATGAGAGATCCTGTTTCTTAGATCCTGCACAAAACCACTAAACCAAGAAGAAAACTACAAGCTTAGATGAGCTTAATGCCAAAAAGCTTGTCAGGCTTTTGGCATAAGCTTACCTAATCAGTAAGTGTGATAAAAAAATATGAAAATAAGATTTTTCTGAAAAATCTTTGAAAAAAAAAAACTTTGAAACAACCTCACTTGAAAACCTTTTGAATGTTATAAGAAAACTTCACAAAAACAGATTGAGAACCAAATCCAGCATCCACTTTCACTTCCACTAGATATGGATTCAAAATGATTTTTCATAATAAAAACTTTGTAAATTGAAAACCTTGGAATTTCTTTTAAACTAAACTTGCTTAAACAATGATTCTTTAAACTAACTTACACTAGAAAGCATTTAAAATGGAACTCAGATTGTACAAAGAATTCAAAATTTCATTGTCATTAATTTCTTAAAAAGCTTTATACAAAACTGGAACAATGTATATGGGCACAGGACACCCATATATATACTAGCTATCAGACTATTCTAGAACGTAAATAAAAAATACAATTAACTAAACCCTAGTTGCTGATTTGCCCAGAATACCCTTTGAATTTTTGACTGAAAATTGGTCAAAAACAGCTCCATGTGATGAGACAGTTGTCCTTTTGATCTTGAACGTATATTGAACGACTTTGGGAACAAGAAAAGTGTTGGAGCCGTTTGATTGCTGTCATATTCCTTTTTTGCCAAAAAGAGTGAACCAGGGAAGGACGGGGGGCTCCATTAAGTCACGGGTTGGGTGATTTGTGAGGTGGGTTTAGGTGAGAAGGGGGTTAATCAATGATCTGCTAAGTTTGGGAGATTACCCCCTTGATTTGAGTGAGATAGGAATTTAGGGTTTATAGGATAATAGGTGGGGATTTGATCTGAATTAGGGGAAATTTATTTTAAATTTCGTGTTTAGTGGGAAAGGGAGGGATTTGACCATGGTTTGACCAATATTTATTTAAGTAAACAGATTGGTGGGGTGACGTGGAGGAGGTGATGATGTGTAGTGATTTGAGTGGTGGGGGTGGTGATGTGGCGTATTGTGAGTGGTTGATGGTAGTTTGGTGTTTGCCCCCTTTTGGTCCCTCTATTCCTTAACTCTTTTCACTTTGTAATAAACAGCCTAACACTTGAAATCCTTTGTAAACAAGTTTGATCCTTTTGTCACTTTTGGCCCAAACACTTTTCAAACATGATTCAAGGACTTCTCGTGTAATTTCTTCATATTCCAAGGACTAATCTTGTAAATAATTGATAATTTAGGGACCCAAATGCAATAAATGAGATTTGCAAGGGTATAAATTGACAAGTCTTCAATTCTTGAGGGACCAATCTTGCCAATCTTCAAAACTTCAAGGACTTGAATGGAAATTCAGGATTCGGGTCCGGTTCTTTGTGCGACTTCGTTTCCCGTGTTCATTTTTGCTTCATTCTTGTAATCTTTTGGTGAATTCACGATATCCGTACCTAAAATACATAATGAACAAACACAGGCATATTTTTGGGTATTTTGATGATGTTTTAAGCCCGATTTGGACGATGAGACTATGTATAAATACAGTCTCATCACTCCCCCATACTAAACCATTGCCGTGTCCCCACGCAATGCTAGAATTAAGTATCATAGCACTTCCAAAATTCATTTTATGATGACTTTTATTGAAAACTTAAATAAACTACTACACGTGTTTTAGACATAATGTAATGTTTTCATCACGATAAAGTGACTTTTGGGATCATAGAACAAGAACACGTGAATGCTTCGTTAGAAATAATTTCGTCGTCCTCGATTTTCACCCAATTCCATTCTAAGCGTGTAACGATATCATTGTTATTATAAGTTAGCAACACGAACACATCTCATGAGTGTTAATTACGAACCTAAACTCCCTTATTCCTACTTGGTATCTCTTATATTTTATTTTGTTTCAATGATCACGAGGATACATCATCGATTTATGCGTGAATAGAGATTAAGTCTAAAAATAGAGTTCTAACGGTGTAACCAAAATCATTAAATTAATAATTCATCCTAATAGACAACGATGTCAAAAATTTAAGTCAACAAGAAGGATCGATAAACACGGTTTTGTAACGGTTTTGAACATGAGACTTATTACCAAGACTTGTATACGCCCCCTAACGGAAGGGCCTTATTATCTTTGGTTTACCTCCATCTTTTATTCAACTTCGCCATGAAGCTTTTATTATGACTTCGGTCTTGCCTTGCCTTTTATTATCCGCCTCATCGGTGGTTTTATTAGCCAAAGGCGTATATCCTCACGCTAAAGCGAATTTTGGATCTTTAAAGCTTCGAAGATTAAGGCTTGATTCACTTTCAATTTGGGCATAGATTTTTCGGCCTTGTGAGCTTCAAATTTTTGCTTAATTTAAGTGAGCACTTGAAATCTTATTATTAGGTGAAACTTTCGATTATTCGGGTGCCAATACTTCAAAACCGTGACGCTGGTGATACCTTAATGTTTTCCCAATTTAATTACATGGAAGCTACTAAAACAAATTAGAAACCAACAATAGTGACTAAACCACTAAATCAATATTTATTAACAATTTATTATACAAAAGCGTGGGGAGAATAAGCTAATAATTACTACACATGAGATCGTGACGATTACGAGACTTATAAATAACTCTATCATTTCTCGTCCTCATTTAAGAGACTTAGCCTAAAAAGTTAAGGAATCGAAGCTAAGTGCTCAACACGCACGGTCGAGTCAAAAATTATTCTTATTCTCACCATCGGAAAACCTACATTCGTGTCTTAAACACTTATGAAAAATAAGAAAAATTTTAAAATTTGGCCATTTTTAGCCTTATTTGCAACAAAACGATAACAAAAAGATGAATATTGGATTGCGTGTTGACGTGAGCAAGGTGAAGAATCTACTCACCCCCCATACTAAAACTAAACATTATCCTCAATGTTTTGAGTCTAGGGGTGTAAACACCCCCATACTAGAGACGAAGTCGAATGCTTAATCTTGAGCATGGAAAGGGTAAAACGAATAACCTAAAAGCCGTTTATGAATTGTGCTAATAAGATAAACGTTAGAACATAAAAGGATATCATCGGATATCGGAATCTCCAAAGGCAACGATCGAAGCTCGAGTGATTCGTAAAACGAACACGAGAGGCTTCAATGATGACGATGAACCTAATAAATCACAATCACAAACAACCACGAAACAAAGGTTGGAAGAGCACAAGTCCCCTCGTTACGTTAACTAAGAAAGCAATAATATTTACAAGGATAAGCATGAGAATCCCCCACGAGGCACCTTGTTTTTTATAACCGAGTCAAAAGCTCGACTCGAATCCCCATAAATGTGATCATTTAGGGATAATCTTGGTATGGTCATTTTTGGTGGGGCTTACATGATAAACAAGGCCCAAAAGTACATGGAGTACTTTAAAAACCCGATATACGTATATTGGGGTCAAAGATAGCGTCCTCGTTTTCGGATGAAAGACGAAACAACGCCACTCCAACGTGAACCCCAATGGGGTAGAAGAAAATAGATAAGAAGTAGAAAGGTGGGGCAATGGGTAAGTCAAACATATGAGCTACTCGAGGTAGACTCACACCAAGCAAACGAAAAGATTTTCCATTTATTGCATCGGTGGAAGACCGAGATTTCCCTTTACAAGCAATTCCGGGATCGTTAATCTCGTCCTCGGTGGAGAAATGGGAGGGAACATTTGGGGCTTCCCCCACACTAAAACCACACACACCATCGTCAAAAGGAATAGACGAGGTGGTAGCACTCATGAAACGCGGTGATGACGAAGTTAAACATGTAGAAAAATCATTTAAAACATTTTTAAAAAACTTTCCTTTTTCATCGTTCAAAAACTCTTTATGAAAACCCGATTGAATAATGTCGAAAATATTTGGCGTGTAAAATTCAAAATTAGTCACGCTAAAAATCCTCACATTTAAGTCGCGGTTAGGGGGTGGTGGATTATATAAGTTCTCAAAACGTCGATCAATAAAGAACACCGCCCCCTCGGGGTCTACATGCTCGTCATCTTCATGAACGTCGATCTCATCGATTTCTTCGTCATAGATAGGCTTGTCAAACAATGGTTTGTCATTCCCCTCTTTGATGATTTTAGAAACTCTCTCGAAGAGATCATGATCAAGCACGAAACCATCATTCTTTTGTGGGGATTGTTGATAAGTTAGATCCTCACGAATGTGGTAAACGTCATTCTCAAATGAGGAGTGTTTATAAGGTAACTCCTCGAGAATGGGACTTGTGTTTATAGCAAGAAAATCATCGACCTCCTTAAAGAATTCTTCATCATCACAATTGTGAAACGAAGGAGGATCGATGATATGGTCATCAACGTTCTCGAATTCATCATCAAAAATGGGATTATGATGAAAAATAGGTTCGTATACGGAATTCGAGTACGTTGTGAAAGTGTCGTCATTCCCATCATCATAAGAAATTTCCGACATGAGATTGTCCTCTTCATTTGAAGATTTATCAAAGGGTAAATCCTCGAAGATGGATGGCGGATTAGCAAGTATATGCTCGATCTCGGCAAAATCACCATCGCCATCAAAGAAAGTGTCGATGTGAGCAAGTTCTCGAGTGGATTTCTCGAGAGTCACAACCATGGACTTACAAGTCGAATGACTATGCTTAGGTGACATTTCTATGATGGGTGAGATTGCATTGGGTTGGGCCACTTCCTTAGCCTTAATGGGTTTGAGGCTAGGAGTGGGAGGCACTTCAATGGGTTTAGAAGTATGGGCCTCAAAGTCATGGTCCTTCGAAGGTGGTGAAGACGAGTCCATATTGGTCTTTGTCGTGATGGCACTAACGTCGCCCTTCGGAATTGGTGTTTTACTTGTTTCGCTAAAAACATCCCAAAGTGAGTTTTCATCCATAAATTTACACATACCCTTTTGAATTAGGTACACGTATTCTTTATCATTAAAATCATCATCTTTAAAACCGTTTTTCTTAATTCTTTCAAAACATGCATCAAGCTTCATTCTTTCCGCTAAAGTGAACATTTTGAAATCATTAGGATTTGAATCATTAGGTTTTGAAACCTCGGTTTTTTCATTCTCATTAAACCCTTGGGATTTTCTAGCGAAAAAGTCTATTTTCTCATCCCCATATCTCATAGTAAGTCTCCCCTCGTGAACGTCGATTACGGTTCGAGCCGTCGATAAGAATGGTCGGCCTAAAATAATGGGACATTTAGGGTCACACTCGTAATCGGATATAACGAAATCCACGGGAAAAACAAACTTTCCAATCCTAACATAGACATCCTCGGCTATTCCAATTGGTATAAGTGGAGTACAATTTGCAAGCTCGATTGTCATGTTTGTGGGGGTAAGTGAAGGCAATCTCATCAATTTCCAAAGAGAATGAGGCATGAGATTGATGCTAGCACCTAAATCGGCAAGGGCTAAACATCCCTCAATCTCGGAAAAATCACAAGGTAATAGAAATTGGCCCGGATCCTTTTCCTTTCTCGGCATACGCCTTTTGGGTTTTTTAAGAAGGATCGAAGCACAAGTTTCTTCAAGGGTTACTTTTGTAAGGTCAACAAAGCTCTCTTTTTGAACCGTGGATGGAATTTGACGTACACGAGGGTGTGCACTCTTTTCCTTGGTCGCCACGTTCACCCCATCGACTTTAGAACAAGAAGACGTCTTAGAAGTCGAGGGTTGAGAGGGATAAACAACACGGAATCCTTCAAGGTTAGGGGTAATCACACGACCTTTCGCACGAGACGAGGCGGCTTTACATTGCTCCTTCGGATTTGCAACGGTATCACTAGGTAACGAACTCGATGACGCACCCGAGGACTTGTTCATTATGGCCGAAAACATCTTTTTTATGTCAATTTGCCCTTGCTCAATCTTCGTGTTTTGCAATTTCAATGTATTAGAAAAGTCGTTTTTCAAAGTACCAATTTCTCCCTCTAATAGTCTCATATTAGCCTCATTCGTTTTCATGTAATTTTGAAAATCGTTTGACGAACTATTTTGATTTGAATTAAAGTTCCCTTGGTTTTGATTGTTTCTTTGAAAATTTCCTTGATTACCACTTGAAAAATTGTTGCCTTGATTGTTGTTGTTTGAAAAATTCGAGTTTTGATTATTGTCTCGATTTTGCCAAGTTATATTACGACCTTGATTATAACCTCCTTGATTTTGATTCGAAAAATTTCCTTGTTGATTGTTTCCTTGAAAATTGTTTCGGTTTTGAAAATTGTTGCCTTGGTTATAATTTCCTTGTTGTGATGGACCCGCATTATTTTGATTAGAAAAGTTGTTGTTTCCATTTAACGCACTCACATTCGACGTTTGGCTATCCGTAGCCGCACACTCGTAATAATTATGAGGTCCACCACAAAACGTACACGAAACCTCAACCGCTTTCACCGTAGCGGGAGCGTCTTTCTTTTGCATCTCAACGAGAAAAGACGTAAACACATTCGTCAACTTGTCGACTTTTGCATCAACTCTCTCAATGTCGCGATTAGAACTACTAACATTGGCGACATTGGCAACACTCGGTGCGTTGCGGAGTTGGTAAACCTTGGATCGGTTTTCGATAATTATCAATGCATCTTTCAGAGTTTTACACAAAAAGTTGCCATCGGCGGCGGAATTCAACGAATCTTGCTCTTGAAAATTAAGACCGTTGTAAAACGTATCGATTTGGTGCAACTCGGAAAAACCATGGTGAGGACATTGCCTAAGCAATTCCTTAAAACGATCCCACTCGTCTCTAAAAGATTCATGCGGTTTTTGCTCAAATTTCGTAATTTCATTTTTGAAAAACGTTGTCTTAGACGGTGGGAAAAAATAATTAACGAACTTGGAAACGAGATCCTTCCACGTAGTAATGGAATTAGGTGGCTCTTTCTCGTACCAATCCTTGGCGGCACCATCGAGCGAGTACGGAAAAAGCATAAGCTTGACGACATCGGTGTCGACGTTCTTAAACTTGCTCGTGGCTAAAAGACGATCAAAATTTCGAATATGGTCGTGAGGATTATCGGCTTCACGACCTCGAAACTTCGTAGCTTGGATCAACGAAAGCATTCCGCTCTTAATCTCAAAATTCTCCGCTTCGATAGCGGGAATTACGATCGCGTCTCCATAACCCTCGGTGGGCGCTTGGAGCAATTCCATCATCGAACAATTGTCGGCCATCTCCTCTACGGTTTCTTCAACAACGATATTAGGAACGTCGGTTTTTAATTCTCGTCTACGTCGTCGATTCCTTCGATTACGATTGCGTCGATTCGAAGCTTCGCTAGAATTGGAATAATCCTTCGATCGAGTGCGCATGCACTAAGCGTAGAATGGGTGGTAGCAAAGAAGATTCTTTTTGCGGTTTTTCGATTTTTTCAATTTTTTTTTTGGTTTTTGATTGTTTTTTAATTTTTTTGGATTTTTGAATGTATTACGTAGACACAAATCTACAAATCTCTCCTCGAATCGACTTTCTCGATTAAAGGAGCCTCAAAGAATGAAAGCGATCACGTGGAGTGAACGTTCTCGATGACTTTAGAACGTTGGTGGAACACCAAAACGTTCAAGAGGGTTTAATCTTGAAAACAAGCAAATATAGTATACGTAGATAATACTTGGGCGGCCAACCCTTGATTAGCCCTCTTTCTCAAAACACGCACAAGCGAGCGGAGGAAACGAGGCGGCGCGAAGCACTTAAGAGCCTTTTTCCTTTAGGTCGTGAAATACAACCGCCTTATACCCACCTTATAGTTTGTGTTAATTGAAATTAAGCCTCACGAAAGTATTTATCTATTTTGCCTTTAAAATTTTGCTTTGGATTCGAATACAATGATCGAGTGATGAGATCCCGAATCAAGGTTGCGTTTTCACGCTTTTGGAGTACTTGTATATTTATTGTTCTTACGTAGTACAATATAGTAATAATATATTCACAATAAAAACGAAAACCAATATATCTATAATATAGTAAAGATTGTTGTGTGTTTAATTTAGGAAAATTAAACACGATTTATTTGGATAATATAATATAATAAGGAAAAATAACAAAAATGAGTATGTACGATATTCACGCTTTCCAAAAAATGAAAAGCAAAAACGCACTACTCACACAAACACGATACTAAAAATAATGGCACACTAAACACCTCCCCGGCAGCGGCGCCAAAAATTGATGTAGTAAATCGTACACGTTTTAGGAAAAACGCGTATGAATGGCAAGTATTAAGTTATACGCTTTAGGAGAAACGTAAAACCGGATAAATGCGGGTTCGTTCTCGAAGGAGGTGTGTGTATTAATGTGCCAATATATATGAAATCAAGTTTGGATTAGTGACGTTTTTGGTTGAGAAGAGAAAAAGTAAAGACGAGCTACGATTACGGTTACACTACGACGATTTAACGTAAAACGCGAACGTAAATACGTAAAACGCGACAAAATTAAAAATTAAACCTAAAAATTAATTAAAAGATTGAACTAAGTCTAAAATAATATAAATAAGAATAAAAATCCAACAAATATATTTTAAAACCTTTTATTAATTAAATATTCAATTTTTAATGCTAATTAAAGCCCTAAAATTAAATATAATTAACAAAATGTCCAAAATATTAATTTATTGAACTAATAACTAACTTATATTATTTAAAGACTAAAAAGTATTTTTCCTAAATTTTCAAAACTATTTTTCTATTTTTTAATCACTAAAAACTATTTTTAAACTAAAATAATTATAAAAAATAATAAAATAATGACAAAAATGATTTAACAATTTTAAAAATCCTAAATTACACTAAAGAACACTAGAAAATTGAAAAAGTTTGAAAAATGTAAAATTTTGCACTAAAAGACAAAACAGTTTAATAATTAAACCCTAATTAAACTAATTTAATTCTAAAAATTAATTAAAACAGTGAACAGTAAATATTTTTTAACTAAAAACCTTAAAATATTTTTCTTAATCTATTAAAAATATTTTAACTGAAAAATATGACTTTTTACCACTAAAAGACAAAAACAGAAAGTTTAAAAGTAATTAAAATAGCTATTTAATGTAAAAAATAGTAAATGAACAGTAACTAAAATATAAATTAAACAGAAAATTCAGAAATTAAATAAGAAAAATATTGACACTGGTTTGGATGCCTAAAACCTATTTTAGTCCACAAAAGACAAAAAATTAAGGTTGCTGATAGTGATACTTGGACCTTTTTGTCTTTTTGTCTTTTTGTATAGCAGTACTAACAAAAGCATTAGCAGGGGTAACTTAGTTCCCACTGCTAGTGTAAAAAATAGGTCTGTGGACCTTTTGACTTGTAACTTGAGATTGAGTTGGAATTTCTTGGCAACAAAGGCACCCCCACAACCAGTTGGGTTGTGGGGAGTCAGTAAAATTATAAAAAGCACAAGTTGTTTCACAAAATCAAACACAAACGGGCATATACAGTGACTGTTAAACAGGAAAGTGGGGTCTGGTGGACTTTGCTGGTGCAATGTGCAAATGGGTGAGTTTTGGTTGACCAAAACTCACTCACTTGACTCACAAACTTCTAACAACCAAGTCCTAACCCTAGGTAACACCCAAATCTAACAGACTACAAAGTTTCAAGTCACAAATTCCACTAAATCAAGGCAGAAAGAGGGTTACTGATTTTATGCTATTTGAATATGCAAAATGCTTTAAAGCCTATCACAACTGAGAACCAAAGACTAAAAACACTTAATACTAACCATATAAATATGTCTAGGTGGATTATAAACCAAAAGCTATCACTTACTTTAGCTTAAACCCTAATCCCAAACACCCCCTTAATTACTGAAATCAAAAATTAACAAACTAATTGCATACAAACTTAAACCAAACTGATTCCTATTACTTTTAACATGCATATAAAACACAAATAAGCAATAACCAATAATAAAAACACACAAAATAGCAATAATCACACAAAATCACCAATTTCTCATAAACACAAAAAGGTAAGGCAGTCAAAAGGGGGTTCAAAGGATTACCTGATGCCACCAGCTCTTGCTGGTTATCCTAAGTTGTGATACTATGAGTGAGGTGCAAGAACCCTGCTGGAGGACTACAACAGTCCCAGGGTGCAAAATATCTTTAGTAAGAATTGGAAAGTAAATGAGATGGATGAGAGATCCTGTTTCTTAGATCCTGCACAAAACCACTAAACCAAGAAGAAAACTACAAGCTTAGATGAGCTTAATGCCAAAAAGCTTGTCAGGCTTTTGGCATAAGCTTACCTAATCAGTAAGTGTGATAAAAAAATATGAAAATAAGATTTTTCTGAAAAATCTTTGAAAAAAAAAACTTTGAAACAACCTCACTTGAAAACCTTTTGAATGTTATAAGAAAACTTCACAAAAACAGATTGAAAACCAAATCCAGTATCCACTTTCACTTCCACTGGATATGGATTCAAAATGATTTTTCAAAATAAAAACTTTGTAAATTGAAAACCTTGGAATTTCTTTTAAACTAAACTTGCTTAAACAATGATTCTTTAAACTAACTTACACTAGAAAGCATTTAAAATGGAACTCAAATTGTACAAAGAATTCAAAATTTCATTGTCATTAATTTCTTAAAAAGCTTTATACAAAACTGGAACAATGTATATGGGCACAGGACACCCATATATATACTAGCTATCAGACTATTCTAGAACGTAAATAAAAAATACAATTAACTAAACCCTAGTTGCTGATTTGCCCAGAATACCCTTTGAATTTTTTACTGAAAATTGGTCAAAAACAGCTCCATGTGATGAGACAGTTGTCCTTTTGATCTTGAACGTATATTGAACGCCTTTGGGACCAAGAAAAGTGTTGGAGCCGTTTGATTGCTGTCATATTCCTTTTTTGCCAAAAAGAGTGAAGCAGGGAAGGACGGGGGGCCCCATTGAGTCACGGGTTAGGTGATTTGTGAGGTGGGTTTAGGTGAGAAAGGGGTTAATCAATGATCTGCTAAGTTTGGGAGATTACCCCTTTGATTTGAGTGAGATAGGAATTTAGGGTTTATAGGATAATAGGTGGGGATTTGATCTGAATTAGGGGAAATTTATTTTAAATTTCGTGTTTAGTGGGAAAGGGAGGGATTTGACCATGGTTTGACCAATATTTATTTAAGTAAACAGATTGGTGGGGTGACGTGGAGGAGGTGATGATGTGTAGTGATTTGAGTGGTGGGGGTGGTGATGTGGCGTATTGTGAGTGGTTGATGGTAGTTTGGTGTCTGCCCCCTTTTGGTCCCTCTATTCCTTAACTCTTTTCACTTTGTAATAAACAGCCTAACACTTGAAATCCTTTGTAAACAAGTTTGATCCTTTTATCACTTTTGGCCCAAACACTTTTCAAACATGATTCAAGGACTTCTCTTGTAATTTCTTCATATTCCAAGGACTAATCTTGTAAATACTTGATAATTTAGGGACCCAAATGCAATAAATGAGATTTGCAAGGGTATAAATTGACAAATCTTCATTTCTTGAGGGACCAATCTTGCCAATCTTCAAAACTTCAAGGACTTGAATGGAAATTCAGGATTCGGGTCCGGTTCTTTGTGCGACTTCGTTTCCCGTGTTCGTTTTTGCTTCATTCTTGTAATCTTTTGGTGAATTCACGATATCCGTACCTGAAATACATAATGAACAAACAGAGGCATATTTTTGGGTATTTTGATGATATTTTAAGCGTTTTAAGCCCGATTTGGACGATGAGACTATGTATAAATACAGTCTCATCACGGCGCCATTTGATACAAGTGTTTTGCATTGGGGGTTCAGATTATCTCGGAATCTTCTCGAATTGATCACGGCTCAAAGTGGAATGATTGTTCTTGGTTACAAAAAGGGGGTTTGGTTTTCTATTCTACGAAAAAGGAATAAAACGAGCAAGGTCGTGAAAATAAGCTAAGATAATTGACAATTGAAAATCAAGTTAAAAGAAATAAAGATGAGTTCAAAATTAAACAACAAACGAAAAGTGATTAAAAACGTAACTCAAAAACTTAGAAAATTAAGACAAGAAAAGCTGGAAGAAATGCTCATTCGAAATAATTGATCCGGAATAAATACTGAAAAAGCTTTATTCGGAATAATCAATAAAGGTACTTCATTCGGAATACAAGGCTTATTCGAAATAAATGGGAAAAGGGCTTCATGCGGAATATTGTGGTTGATGCGGAATAATTAACAAAAGGAGGTTGATCCGGAATATTAAAGCTCATCCGGAATAATGGTTTGATGCGGAATAAATGGAGTTGATCCGGAATAATGAAGTTGATTCGGAATATAAGAGTTGATGCGGAATAAATGGTTGATGCAGAATAAAAGTTGATCCGGAATAATTGATTATTTCGGATGAAAGGGTTTGATCCGGAATATAAAATATTCCGGATAAGAAAGCTTGGTTCGGAATAAGTAACTGATCCGGAATAATGGTTATTCCGGATGGAAGAAACTGATCCGGAATATAAAATATTCCGGATGAACAAAATTGATACTAAATAAAATTGTTGATCCGGAATCTGGGGAAATATGAAGAACTCAGAAAAAACAGGGAATACGATTTTAATCAAAATAAGCCAAATTTAACCAAGAGATTTTAACTAAACTAACCAATTATCATTTACTAACCATAATCATCAAACCAAAACACTAAAAACACAAAACCCACTTACTTTTATGGATTAAAATCAACCAAACAAGAACTTAAGACTTTAGATAAAATAGAAAGATGAACAAGATTGAAATGGAAGATGATATTGATTGATTAAGATAGAGTAACAAAAGGAAAGATTAAAAACTTACAATATTCAAGATTCAACAAGAAAGAAAAATCACCAACACCTTAATGGTGTTGGCTTCCTACGAAAGAAAAGAAAAGAAAACTGGAAAACTCAAAACTCCTTCAAAAAGTGTGAAGGGGATGTCTTTATATAGCCTTGTCTTTTGTTGGTGAGTGGGCTTTCTCCCTTTCTTCTTGTCTTCTCGTCTTTTCAGAAAAGTTGACATTTTCGATTCTGATTCGGGATTTGTCGACGATTAAATTCAACTCGTCTTTTAATTTCTTCGTTTAATAGACTTGAGTTCCTTCGACATATGTAAATCTTCCATCTTTGGTCCTTTTCTTCGATAAATCTTCAAATAGACCCATTGACTTCAAATCTTTTGCATCTCTTGGACAATAGACTTCGTCTTGAGTCTTTTTCTTCGATAAAACCCGTGCAATCCCATGTTTTCTCCATTATCCATCCGGTTGGCTCTGAAAACACAATAAACACAAAAACCACGCATAATTCCAAACAAATGATATTAAATACGCGTTTTGGTCTCGTTTTAGCCAGAAATAAGTGGTAAAAGGATGGGTGTTTTCACACCTATCAGTTTACCACAAAAACATCAACTATGTCTATCTGTCGTTTAACCTTCGATGATCAAAGAAGATTGAGTCAAGCAAAGAGGATTCCTCACTTGAATAAAAGAAGACGGCGAATGGAATTGTCTTCCATCTACTGATGCACAGTTGGTAAACTTCAACAATTTATCGCGTGTCGTTTGACATATCAAAAGAACAAGAAAAGAAAATAAATAAAGTACGATACATTTGATGTAGGAGAAGTCTTCGTCATTTCCCTCAGAGTTATTCGAACTCGGCTCTCCTCCACTTTGGGAGTCTTCTATTTTTGTTAAAATTTCTTCTTAGTGTCGGCATGAGATCCTTTGATATTTCATCAACATCCTAGTGATTCCGATGGAATCTACACGTTACTTGCAACACATAAAAACGTTTTCCATAGTTACTCGGTCACGGTGACTTACTAAGTCAATGCCAAACGAAAGAAAAGGTTTCAAAGAAACACAAAAAAATAAAAAAATAATTCCTTTAGGAATCAAAGAGAATAAGATTACTTGCATAAGGATCCACCAATTTTATAAGCGTTCTCATCCAAACATTTATCAAAACATAACTAGTTTAACTATGACCGATTGATTTGAAACGACATTGCCCTTCCTAAACTATGCATAATTAGCTAGATCATGCATAATTGAGGATCAAGTAACAACAACCAACAAAATAGGACTCTTCCTGAATTATGCATAGTTAGCTAAGCTGTGCATAATTGAGGATCGAGGGACGACACAACATTATTATTACACATCAAATATGACTACGAAAGTTTTCGACCAAATCTTCAAAATAATCAAATCATTTGAAATGAGAAAATATTATTACCATCGTTTCAAGGAACACATCAAACATTTTTCATATACTTTGGAAACATACTTTTGCTTTGCCTTTTTGTGAGAAAAATAAATAAATAAATAAATCGACACCATTTGCATTTGGTTCAACAAAACATTTAACACACTCATACATATTTTCGAAACAAATTATTCACAAATAACGGTAAGGTGGTTCCAGATTAAAGATTATTGTATGCATAACGAGTAGTAAAAATAAAAAATCAATGAGATTAATTTAGATAAACGAGCAATATAATTGCCAACTGAAATTAACTACATTAGAAATGAAAATACTTCAAAGTCATGACAAGAGTTTCGAGAAAACAACAACAATGTATAGATACATGGAGTGGACATCGAACAGCATCACCAACGCCAAAAATAGGATAACGATCCTAATTCCCATCGTCTCGAGTTACACACGGACCACCAAATTTAGGTTCCATTAACCGAAAGAAGAAAAGTTACAGCGTCCATGAAGAGGATAAAAATACACCAGGTGACACACCCTTATTATCATGTACTAGCGAAGTAGCAATTCAAAAATAAATAATGGTCTCATACCATGGACAATATTAAAACGAAAAATCACAGGACTACCTAAGTTTAGATATAGGCTCGCAAAATTGAAGAAGTAATGTCGTACGATCGAACCATCGTGACTCAAAACATTAGATATACATCTGAATAAAATAATATAAAAGTAGGCGTGTGTTGGGTAATCTATTTTCATATTCTAATTAATGTTACCTTGTACATTGTAAAGCGATCATTTGCATATTTTTAATTTATGTTACATCGTTTAAGACTTCATATCTCTCATTTTCAACTTTACAAAGTTTTTATTTCTGGAAAGTTACCATCTTAAGGAAATTACTACATTAGTGGATTCAGTGACTCGGTTATTATAATTGGTAAAATCATTAGTTTTGAAAATATCCATACTTGTGTCAAAATCTCATTAATATTCATATCTTAAGTACCAAAAACATACATAGTAAGAATTTTCAAAGTTTTACGTTATTATTATTACGACTTGTCTTATTACGTATATACAAGTATCCAACATGACTCAAACTAGTTGTTGGAAGTTCACTTTATGTGACGACATTTAAGAATTCCCATTAGTTATCATAGTCACACACACGGTTAGACTATACTAGGTACAATGTATAGTTAAGTGTTTGGTGTGTGGCTGTATATACCCCTCCTAGGTTTCCAAGGAGGGGTGTTGCTTGTGTTCATTTCTTGTTTTAATACATTCTTTTCTTTATTTCATACACAACCACTTTCTCTCTCAACTCAACAATGGCTTC
The DNA here is from genome assembly GCA_025667525.1 of Glebionis coronaria. NCBI lineage: Eukaryota > Viridiplantae > Streptophyta > Magnoliopsida > Asterales > Asteraceae > Glebionis > Glebionis coronaria. The sequence goes on along the minus strand of JANFOE010001504.1, from coordinate 47,347 downwards.
CACCTTCCATCACCCACCAAGACCACCGGATTAGCTAATAGCAAATCCACAATTGGCATCAGAGCCTCGGTTCCATCCTTGGATCGTGTTCTTGTTTCTAATTTGGTGGTCTAAAAATTTTTTTTTGGTCCGTCTTGATATTTTTTGTCACGTCTTGTTACTTAAAAGATTTGTCACGTCTTATTATTTGTTGTCCAAACAGTTTCCATGTTTCTCATATCTAGTGTCATATCCATATATTATTGTCTCATTTTTTGTGTGTGATGATATTTTTATATATCTGTCCAAACAGTCCAACTTTTTCCTGGTCAAAAGTCACCCTACATCTTTTCTTGTATCTGGTATTTTTGTGACTGGGTTTTGCTTGGTGTGCTCACAGTGATATTTCATGCTTTCATGGTCATTGTTAACATATCTGATTTTAACAGTTTTTCTGGGTTTATTATGGTAATTTTTTTTTGAAGATGAAGTTTGTAACCAAGAAAAACTTGACCCTGAAAGAAAAATGGAATAATGAACTTTTGGATAAGATTTTTGAGATGGTAACATTCAGATCGGAATATTGCGATCGCAAAAACCAATGGTTTCTACATTGCGATCGAATATTCCGATGGAACACATTTGGTGCATTCCGATGGAACACATTCCGACGGGTGCATTCCGACGGATGCATTCCGACGGATGCATTCCGACGGATGCATTCTGACGGGGTGTAGAGGAATGATTCTGATGGACAGAATTACTGAAAACATTGCGATGGAAGTAACAGATTAGAAACATTACGATGGACTCTTGTTTCTTTGCGATGGCTTTAAGTTTTTAAAACATTGCGATGGATAACAGATTGAAAACTTTACGATGGACTTTATTTAAAAGAAGTACTTTGCGACTGTTTTTTTTATCAAAATGTCATTTGACCAGTACCACACATCCAACCTTGTTTCTCCCCAACACCAACATCATCTATCTAAACCCGTCGACACCTATCCCATCTACGACTCGAATCTGACTCAAAACAAGTAAAACAGAAACTTAATCTAGATCTCAGATTAATCAGTTTTCGTGTAACAACATGCAAGCCATGATCTAATCAAATCCCTACACGAAAAAATTTATCTCATCATAGATCGGTCAAGATGAAACCATTATTATACGAAACGAATTAAGAGTCGAGTCTAACAACTCTGTTAAACCCAATCTTAGTTTCGATTGACACTCAACACACAAATCAATTACAATCCCTATGGTAAATCTACGAATTTACAAGAATGATTAATAACAATTTTGTTATAATCACTCTTTGATTCGACTGAAACACATGATTATATATACACCTACCCGAGATCATACTCAATTGATGATCTTGAAGCCTTTCTTTAATGATCTTAACAATGTATGATATGGTGTGAGATTAATTGATGATGTTGAACCAGGGATTAACTGTTGTTGGATTCGTGTGATATCACTACTAAGATGATTTGATTTATTTGGTTGATTGATATTTTTGGTGGGATGAGATTTGGTTACGTTGGAGTCAGCAGATTTTGGGGCAGATTAAACTAGATTGGGATGTGTTTTGAGATGTGGAGTTGTTGGCGGAGGAAATAAGGGTGAGTGTTTAGGGTTAATATGAGATAAATTAGGGTTAGTAGTCTTTATATCCCCACACACTCTGGATTTTAGTGGACTTTGGGTCGGTTATGTTGTGTACCCAAACGTAGGCCTTGTATGTAACAACTTCCGAAAATTGGCAATGAATATCTCTATTAACAGTTAGGTCGAGATTTATGATAGTGAAGTGCATATAATGGACCAATTGTTGATAAAATTTGTTATATCTAAATGATAAATAATATTTTGATTGACGGTTTTGAAAATGACGTGACAAAGTGCCGAGACAAAATTTGACGAGACAAATGTGACAAATTTATTTGACGAGACCGAAGAATAATGGATATATTTTTAGTGACTACAGATTTTTTTTTGGATCGGGTAATAATTATGTGAAGTTGAAGACGGATTTTTTCGAAGGTGTGTATTTATTTTATCTTTCAAAGATAACTTGCTTGTGCTTAATCTTAGAATGAAGACTTGTTTATCTAGTTATCGGGTTCGGGGTGGTTGGTTGATGACTCGGATAACTATCACTTAAAGGGGTTACATTGTTGTACTCTGTGTCACGCGCTTAGTCGACGTGGATAATTTCAAGAGGTGTTGTGCTTATAGGCTTCTTCAGTGATGCATTGGGTACTTAGAGATTTATCCACCGTTCCTCATTCAACAATAGTGCAAGCTTAAGTCACAAGATCGAAGGATTCTTATTCAGCTTCACGTTTGATGTATTTGGTTCATTTATCAGTGGTCACTTCAAATTGCCTACAAAGGGGTTGGTAAAGATGGCCGTGGGGAGTTTATGAGTAGAGATTTTCGATCAACAACTGATTCTCACCGAATATAATTAAGCTTATTTATTATTCTCTCGAGATTTTCAGGTTCATGTGCGTACGATTTATTGATGGTTCCGAGGTTTCGAAACCATCAAGGGGGAAGAAGAAGACACATTGAACGCACAACGAGTACACGTGATGAACTTCATACCTTCTTTTGATTTGAAGACATTCCGGGATGACATTTGTCATAGCCGCAGAGAAAATCAGTGTTTTAACTCGTGGCGTTATCAATCTCTAAACGGTACACTACTCATTCGATGTTTAATTGTTTGGTTGTTGCAATTATTCATCATCATTATCCTATATGGAGAAATATGCACTTCCGGGACTTAATTGACTCTGGTGCATCTCCGGGAGAAGATATGTGCATATTCGGGACTTAATTGACTCTGGTGTTACGATGTCAACTTTATGAATGGGATAAAGTGTCTACTTCAGTATTTGAGCTTCATACTTGGGATTGGTTTATTTTCTTCAACTATGTGGGGGAAGAAATGTCTTGATTCTTTCTAGTATGCATAACTTGAACTCTCAGGGGGAAGAAAAATTCAGAAGAATTATTTCAAGCGTGAGAAGAGAAGTTGTTGATCTACTTGGTGTGCCCCAAGCTTTCAATCCCTCGTAGCAACGTTATCATGTTATATGATGGGATTTGCTTGTTAGATTCCGCTGTGCGCTTAATCATTCTAAGCTTTATTGAAAGCTTTGAAGTTGCTTACGAGGATTGTCGGTTTAGGGGGAAGCTATTTAAAAGCTTCTACATCAAGTTTATGTGGCATGAATTAGGGGGAAGTTAATTCAGAAGCTTCTCCTTAACCCGAAGTACATGGATTACTTAGCTCGTGCCGTTACAGTATTTTTACCACAAGTTACTACGAAGATGAGTCACTCTAAAGTGAAGACTTAAAGTCAAAGGCCTCAGAAGACATCATCAGCATTGGATGCTTCATGAAAGCTTTTGTTCTTAATCATTATGTACTTGTTAGGAAAAATATTGTAAGGAATTCTACACGTCGTCCCATGGGGGAAGATTGTTGGAAATTCACTTTATGTGACGACATTTAAGAATTCCTATTAGTTATCATAGTCACGCACGCTTAGACTAGACTAGGAACAATGTATAGTTTAAGCGTGTGTGACTATATATACCCCTCCTAGGCTTCCAAGGAGGGGTGTTGTTTTATGTTTTCATTTTGTATTTTCATTTGGTAAATACACTTTTCTTAACCTTTCACACAACCTCTCTTCTCTCTCTCAACAATGGCTTCCACCTTCCACCACGCACCTAGACCACCGGATTAGCTAACTGCAAATCCACACTAGTCCAATTAACTCTTAAAATCAACCTTTGAATTTTTATTGTACATAAGTCTTTCCTTAAAACTGATCGTTTACATCACATTCACGCGACTCGACTCACACACTAATGATGTCTCACATGGCATTATGTCAAATAACTTACTAGTTTAAGTCGAGACTTGAATCACAATAATAATAATAATAAAATAAATAATCCAAATGCTTATTTCAATCACTCTAACATATAGAAAATTCGAATTTTTGAATCTTTAGCCATTTTCAAGTAATTTTAAAATTAACACATCTCGCAGCAGAATAAAATAACGTTCCATCAACATTTGATAATTCATTTCAAGCGTTAGAATTTCTCACTTAAATTGTATATTTTGATTTTATCCCAGTTTATTCACTACAGCAAGTGACGAGTTCTAGTTTATACCAATGCATTCGTAAGTATAACTTGACCTTATGTTTAAAATAAAACCAATTTTACAAAGTCTCTAGCTCCAAAATACGTGGCAAATTTTTCTAGTCATTTTTTGTATTAAAAGATACACCAAAAGTTTACCATAATGACCCAAAAATTAATTCATATCAAACCTCAAGCCGTCTATACTCGATATTCATATAGTTAATTTTGCCAATAACTCTTTTTTTTCAAATTAAATTAAACAAATTCTTGACAAATCCATCACAAGCTTCTAGTATCAAATTATTAATAAATGAAAACAAGGATTTCACGAATAATATAAATTACTTATTATGATTTACCAACCAAGTTGAAGGAAAGAAAGAAAAAAAAAATTCACTTTGTCCCTTTTATTCTCTATACAAATTTTAGTTGCATTTAATATGTAAGACGTTTTATGTTTAACTCATTCAATTAACAAAATTCAATGCTTATTTAGTTGGCACAAGTGTAAGACCTCGTCATATATAATATCAAATTTCAAAATAATGAGAAAACAAGACAAATGAAATAAGCGGAACGAGAATACGTATGTCAACGCTATAAGTGTTGATATTGGCTTCGGGTGGGTCTCAAAATCGTACACAATATATTGACACAAACCAACCAAACTTAAAGCTATCACGCTTGATCACAATGCTAATCTATCCTTAAAACGCATCTTTAAATTCGAGTAGAATGGTAAACAATGATTAAATGGCAAAGCACATCAACCACGGTTTACAATATACACATATGATTCGCCGCTACGGTGTACTCATCGTCGATTATACTTCGGCTATATTATAGTTATGCGAACTAATATATCAAACCCATAAGAATAAGGGAAATAAAATAGTACGTTAGTAATTTACGTTTCAAAAAGTAGATGTCCTAAAATGACACATCATGGTGCGATAACGACAATCGGGATCAATCTAGTCGATATACAATATGTTACGAAGCATTATTTACGTATCTAGAGTACCAAACGAGGTTCACACTCGGTTATTCGAACAATAAATTAATTATCATGATCCATGATTGGCGGTGAGGCCAAATTATAAATAAAATCGCATTATAAAATGTACGATAATCACGCAAGGACCATTGCTTCACGTGCAATTCCTTTAAATACCATAGTATATACATACATATACATACAATCATTCCCACATACACATAGGATCACAACGCAGCGTTGCCATGTAACGTAATGTAGCCCGTATGCCAATTACATGCAACCTATATGATATTCACGCAACTGCTTGCAAAACTACGATGATAAGTACTAAACCTACACAAAGATATATCTCAATATATTATCATAGTATATACTTACTAAATACTAGGGACCTCATATCAGTTTTGAGGGATACATCTAAATCATAAGTCAATGCTAAAGAAATCTTACCGGAGCCATGCGGAGAAGTTGCGTGCTTTAAAACTTTTTATGACACACCAAAATTTATAGTTTCGGTTTTTTAACAAAATCGACCTAGTTCTCTATAACCTGTGGCTCTGATACCAATCTATAACACCCCCAAATTACCACGCAACGGAATACCACTTTGAGCGTTATTTCATAGCACATCACACACAATCATAGATAACAACCTCAAAAAAGACGTTTAAAATAAGTAAAAAGAATAGTTACAACCATTGTCTAAAACATTTCCAACCCAAAATTTAGTTTTCATCAGAGTGGCGTTATTGTCCCCAAAGATCTCAACCAAAACATAACAACTTTTACCATAATATGACAATAATGAATTTGATAAAAAGGGAAGGAAATCCATAAGTTTTAGACCAATAAAGCACCAACTCCCTCCATGCATGCTCCACTGCTATCAATCTTGAATACCTGAAACACATGCTTAAAATCGTCAACACAACGGTTGGGCGAATCTATAGGTTTATTAAATAATAAGTTGAACACAAGTATTAAAAACCAATCATGACCATTCAATAGTATTGTCGTACTCACAATCTATTATTCAAGGATATTATCTTTATCAATAGCTAATAATTGTGTTTAAGCTCGTGACACTAATCCGACCTGCATGATTTAAGTGAAAACAGGGCCCCTTCTAAAGGCATTAGTTGCAATTATACCTTATTTCTTATCACAAGTTATCCGTCCGTAGAGGGTACTCAACGTACAAGCTCTCATCTCGGATAGGGTCGTCAACCCCATAGTACTATCAATTGTATAAGCGGCTATCTCCAACCCACACAAGGGCAAGAAAATAGTTAATAGTTCACTAATTTAGGGACTTTTGCAACTAGGTACTCAACACAATTCAAGGCAACATTCGGGTCCAACAATCATTCATGACTTATGTTCATTTTCATTTAAATAGCATGTATCCCCCTCACGGGTAAAAACATTTGAAATAAGTAAAGAGCGAAGTTATAGACTCACCTTAAGTAGTGGTGGTAGTATTAGTAACTACGACGTAAAGGAAGTCGGTCACTGACGATGAGGGTGCCCCGGGAAATCAAATACAATACCTAACGAATAACACGTAATGAATCAACTCCTTCAAGTACCATCAAGTACTGTATATAAATAATTAAAGTCACTCAAAGTCTGTATAAACTCACGCCAAAAATCCAAACAAGTGATATTTACTAGACACGTTCATTTTTATACTTTATTAAGACTATTGCTCATTTCATAATTCTGCTGGCACATACCTAATGTACGGGCTGTTTTCCTATACTTAGAAATCACCAAAAATTAAGAGAAAATTTGTAAAAATATTTACAACCTGTAGAAAGTCCATATTAAATTTCATAAAAAGTTCTCACTTCTAAGACCTACTGCACGTCACATTACTAAACTCAAAATTTTGGACTGTTTTGTACCTTCGCGTTGTAAACCCATTTTGACCTTCTTAAGCATTCCCGTTTACAAATTCGACTCTTGATTATGAAAATAGACTCAAAATGCTAAGCTTATAGCCTGAGAACAGCCTCTATTTGTTTTTAAACTCAACCTATAGTCCCCGAGATTTGACCTAAAATCGAACACAATTTCGGATTGAGTCGACTTTCATCTCCCAGTACACGAAAAATTTAAAATATCATAACTTTTGACTCGTTTGGAGTTAAAAGCTCTATCTTATACCGAAACGAAGCTAGAAAGAAGCTCTACAACAATATCCCATCATCTTAACCTTTGCTCAGACCTAAACCCACGAAAATTAGCCCTAAAGTTTCTGACCTAAAATACCCTTTTCAAAATCACATCAAAACATCTTTTTGACCAATTTTAATCATTCTTATACCCCTAATATCATCATAAAACTATCCTAAAACAATCTAATCATTCCTAATCACTTGTATGATTATCCATTAATAAAACCCAAATCAAAAATTACACATGCAATATAATTAAATAAATTAAAAATGATAAAAACATGAATATGAATACATACCCACAAGAAACAAGATCAAAATCAAAGCCAACCAAGAACCCCCTTGGGCCGTGGGTTGGGGCTGAAAAACACCAAGAACAATTTGATCCCAAGCTCCAATATTACAAATCATTGTTCGTAAACACGACTAAACACAAACCCATACGCTTAATTAGATTAAATCAAGGTTTTTACAAAAATATATCAAAATTAAATCTTGAAAAAAATATTGTTGCATGTTTGATTTTATTGGTGGGATTTACGTAACTTGATGTTAGAAACATGGGACATTGATTAGATTTGCAAGAAAACAATTTTTGATGGTGGTTCTATGGTGGTGATGGGTTGGCCGTGGGTTAGAGAGAGAGAGGGAGGGGGTGAGAAAATTTTTTGATGTGAAAATGAAAGTATATGTTCACTTGTCCCCTTTTTGTAAAAATGGGAGGGTAATTCTTGCCAAACTAGCTATATTTTGGCCTCAACATAAAAACACTATTTAAAGAGCGGGATTATGACTACTAGTCGATTTTGAAATTTTACGGGAGTCGGGATTCATCCCGGCTTCCTAAAAATACTTTTTAATGGTTCAAACGCACAAAAAACGAATATAGGTTCCGACTCGACTTACAACATAATAAAAATAAAAATCTCGAAAATTCAAATATCGATCAATCAATAATAAAATGTAAATTTTGGGCATCCGTCGGTATCGTAGTCGTTATCGGTTCTTCTTAGATCGTCAAACATAAAAAATAAGCCTCATTTATTGGTTTCAACTTAAACCGTCAAATATATAACAAACGAAGTTTCTTAAAACTTTCAAAAATATTCGTAAATTAGGGTAAAATAAATGACGTTAGGTTCGAGATATCACAATATATATATATATATATATATATATATATATATATATATATATATATATATATATATATATATATATATATATATATATATATATATATATATATATATATATATATATATATATATATATATATATATATATATATATATATATATATATATATATATATATATATATATATATATATATATATATATATATATATATATATATATATATATATATATATATATATATATATATATATATATATATATATATATATATATATATATATATACATATATATATATATATATATATATATATATATATATAAAACGCATTTTTTGTTTTGTTTATGTTTGTTGGAAATGTGTGTAATTTTATTGGTTGGCAATTAGATATAAGGTTTTCTTTTTTTATTTAAAAGAAACTAACCTTTGAATACGTTTTGGCTCGGCTCATCCAGCAAACGTATTACGCTCCATGTTAATGTTTCAACGTACATAAATAGACTGTTGTTTTAAGAAAATGTTTGAGAATATGTTACATAGTTTGTAGCCCGCTCGATGGGTGGGTATGACTTATGATTTTTGTTTACTTTTTTTATTTGACAAATTTTTCTTGTTTTAAACTTTTATTTTTTAAAATTGCTTTTTAGGCAAAGTAAAGGTAAATTAAATTAAAAAGATACTAATTTTTTTATTGAATGCACTGTTGTGCGAGCTAACATTATGTCTATGTTCAAAATCATTCACTATAAAACAATATAAGTAATATTATAGTATTTCTCTTGTAACCGACAACAAAGAGTAAAACTCAGTAATGTATCTTGTTAGAATTCCTTAAAAATTCTTAAAAGCGAGTCGACCCTTGACCACCAATCTTTGTTAACTATACAGGGTATTGTTTGTACCCAGTTCAAGAGTTATGAATGTGATCACATGATCTCTATGCATGATGGCAAATGAAAAGGCTTATAAACCATTATAAATGGATACATTTGGGCTGTATTTTTTTCATAGGCCATATAAGTCGGATAAGGCGAGTTTATCTTTTAGATGGTTTTAGAATTTAAAAACTTGTGTATTGCGAATTCTACCAGACGTTTATCTTTTCGTATCTTAGATAAAGAAAAAGAAAATCAAAAATACATATGTGCGGTATAAATCCAAAAAGTTGAAGAAAAAGTCTTTTAGTGCATTCTCAGAGGACTTACGGGGTCTATGAATGTTCTTCGGTTATCTCCAGCTAAATACTTATAAAATGTTAACTTTAAAGTGTGTAAAACCTTGGAAGATACGGGTGTACACGGTTTGGATCGTTTCTTTGATTAAAACCGAAACCGAATCAAAATATTCGTTTTTTATTAAACCAAAAATCGAAAGAAAAATTAAAATCTTTCGATTTTGAGCGGTTTGCTTATTTTGGTTTCTAATTGGTTTCGGTGGACATATAGTTATCCTTTATATTCTTTTGGTTAGCTAAATATTTGTGTTATAAGTTAAATATATTATAAAAAGAATTTTGAAGCGTAACAACGATGTTTGTTAAATTGTTTATGTTTATTACATTACTAAGTATATTTTAACGTTTTTGAACTAACTATATAGAATTCGTATTAACTTTATCGAAGACTCTTTGCTAAAAAATATCGAAAGACTTATACATTAAGTAATAAAAAATTATGTGTTTTCATTTTTACCTAAGGATGAATTTTTTCCTGTAGCTTGAACTTCTTATATGCCTAAGATTAGCATCTTAGGGTTAAGCATTACGAGCGGGCGGGTGGTTACTGGCAGCGGGTTAAATGGGCGACGGGCTAAACGGACGGCGGGTCAAACGGGCGCAGGCTAAATGGCACAGGCGAAACGGGCGGGCAAAATGGGCGGGCTAGACGGCGCAAGCTAAAAAAGAATAAAAACATATAAAAACGTAGAATTAAAAAATAAAAATACTTATCTGAAAGCCGTGGATAAAAAATTAAATATAAAATATCCGCCAAGTAGCATAATTAGTATTTTATATGTGCGCTCATTAAGCCCTTTTAGTTTCTTACATGTACGCCCGTTTAACATATCCATAATAAAGAATGGGCAAAAAAGTATCTCATCCTTTTTTGAAATGGGCAAACTTTTGCCACCTCTAAGCATTGAATTCATAATGACTATTAATTATATAGAGCATGATATTGCAAAAATAATTTGCTATTGAAGCACAACACAAGTTGGGTTGATTTCCACGAGAGGTGAGCGTAAAATCGAGGAAATTTGTAGTTTTTTATTTCACATAATTCACAAAAATATCTTCATGTAAATTTGTCCAATAATGTTTTGACCAACATAGATCGAAGCAAATCTATTGTCACCACATATAAGTTTAATGCTTTCATGATATTCTTTTATCACATTTCCCTTTTCGAAAGAATGTCCAGTTATGTTGGAATACTCTAGTGAAGTACCTGTAATTCCTTTCTGAAGCACCTCTGTATAGTTCAAATAATACAAAAACATTTGTAGTTATTTTCGTTGCACAAAATATGAAGTTTCATATGATGGAACCGTCAAGTACAAAACACAAAATGAATATGTAGATGTCTCCTCCGTGCATAGAGGTTGGTTTCACAAATTGAACTAACTAAATGTTAGCCTTTTAGGATGGATAAATCATGTATACCTATTTCTGAGTTTTTTTAAAGATGATCTTTTTTCTTCTTTTTACTAATCTTTTGTTCTTCTTAGAAACCTGACTCGAATTCAGAGTCGCGTCAACGGCTGCGACTGCTCCGTCTTTTGCTGGAGGAATGTTTCCATCAGTCCTGAAAATAAATAAATCGAGCCATATGAATAACATATGAGAATAAAAAAACTGAATAATGTGTGTGGAAACAACGATTTCGAGTGTTCTTACATGTGACGCAACTGTGAGATATAAAGCAATACCTACAACTTTCAAGTTCATAGGAAAGATTGCACCTATTGTCATTATTAAATCTTGAAATTGAAGCTTCTATAGCTGATATGGTCATGGATCCATCTGATGAAATACATGTCACATTGTCCTGCATATTTCACAACATTCGAATTGATCAAGCTGAATACACGATATTTAATGTTTACCAATGGTGTTTAGAATTTATAAACGCACAGATTGCCCAAAGTTATGTATAAAAATTTGGAATGAAATTCATTCTCTACTGCAAATTATTAAGGGGTGTTTGGAATTCCCTGTAAAAATGACATTTCAACTTATTTCATGGTGCACAACATCAGACATGACTTATGCTTTCAACCTTGCGAACGAACTCGTCTACATACAACTTTATCTCTGACCATTACGTTCCAAGCGAGATTCCCTAAGAAATATATTTTCGATCATTGTAATATTCATATTAAATTATTAAGACTTATATTCGATCATTATAATATAAATATTTATACCCAATGAAGGTAGGAGATGGACTCATGTATTATTCTTTAATAGTTATGCCTTTGAATAGAAAGTCTCACCATGAGGTAGCAGGAACCTCGGTCTATGACTTGTTCCAAGAATCCTTCAAACATACCTCTGAGTCCAAGAACCAGCATCATTCATCAGGTAGAGTATAACTTATCACAATAATCCAGTGCTACAACAGGATGTCAATAGAGAACAAAGAATTAGTAATTACCTTATAATACCATCTTGGAGTTCAGATGCAGACTACTGCGATTCTCTATGTTCACCTTCAGAGCTACGTCGCCTAAATGTTCTGATAAAATACCAATTTTTATAAGAAAAAATAATACTCCCTCCATCTAATAGTCATTCTTGTCCATGTACAGAACCTGATTTCATACACAAAGTATTAGAGACTGTAAATCCTATAACGAAAAAGTTTAAACTTATGTCCCAAACATATAATGCTTTAAATTTGGCTGTCAGTTCATTAGATCAACACATGAAAGAAACTTACACCGGATAGGAGGGACGGCCGTGAACAACGTGGTCGGAACTATTCATCTGATATACAATATAAAAAACGTCAAATAAACATAATAAATCATGAAGGCTAAAAGTTACGTACACGCACCTTCGACCGCAAACCCTTTGTCAATCCATAGAAGATCTAGAAGCATTAGCCATGCATTAATATTTGTGCACTGTACATTCTGTGGCCTTGATATGTTGTGTATTGTGTACCAATAAGCTTTTCCATTTTACAGTAAACTAATGACTACAAATTTAAATGTGAAAAATGTTCCTGGGAAAAGCATATTACCTTGTATGTTTTTTATTTCCGTTCCGTTAACGTGGATAGCTCTCACCAAAGAAAGAGTTACTTGATCGAGAAACCTGGATTTCCCGAGTAGAAGAGAACCTTTTTTGCTTCAACTTCTTCCTTGACAGTCCGGACTTGTTCACCTTCAAAGACAGAAGAAAATAACATACTTTCCAATCAACAGCTTTAAATAGGAAGAAAAGTATCAGTTACTTAGAACAAACCAGATACTATAGCGAATAAAGCCAAAAACACGTACAGAGCACCAAAAAATCATGTACAAGTAAATATAGCTAGAAAATTAGAGGTGGAAAAATTCGATTGGCCAGAATAGGTATAAAATAGGTAGCTCTTACACGCGTCTGGGGCCGGTCAATTAAACCATTAAGATCATCATCGCCCAAGAAATATTACAGACATTTGTAACTCTTTGCGATCATTTGGCCTCATACTGTTCCACTTATCAGATTGTGATGCTGGCTCTGCAGACCCACACGAAACATGAGCACGTACTTATCGACAGTTGATGCTGGTGCTACAGCTGGTGGAGCGACAGACCTTGAAGCTTAGAAGGTAGGTTTAGTTGGGGCATCAATTGGTGTTGCTTTTAAGTATCTGATTGAAACGCCAATGATTACTTTATAATCTTTACCTGAAGGCATTAATGTGTACTTACATACCTGAATAGTAGAGCTTAACGCGAGCACATATGAAGTTGTCGTATCCTGTTGAGAAGCTTCCTAGTTCGTGTAGCCTCAAAGAAAGCTATTTTATTCCTTCTAGGTATTCATAAGCGTTTCTCTGATTCAAATCATCCAGAATCCCAAACAACCACGACTCTTTGAATATTAGAAACTACCACCATTAAAAAAATAATCATTAGCAGTTTAGCAAGTAATAAATTAGGTTGGGTGAAATCAATTACGGAGTACATATAAAACATGCATGACATGATATAAAGATACCTGTAGGCGCATTTAGTACTCTATATAAACTGCTATCCTTCGTAAATATCCAATAATGCGAAGACATTATGGTAACCGTAATACAAAGGCCTAACCACATGCATCCGGTACAATTCCAATATTTAAGATTATCCGATCCCAGTCGTTCGAGTGGTCCAAGAGAAGGTACAAAAAGAAACCTGCAAACATTTAACTATATGGGGTAAAGTAAAAAAAAATAAAAAAAATAATTAGTTGTCAACTCGCATATCTATAATTAAGTATGTAAGTAGTAGAGTACAAAAAATAAGTATTCCCAAACACCACCTTATTACTTGTAGGTTGATCCGCGTTTCAAGATTAGGACTGGGGGAATCCAAAATACAAAAGAAATAACTAATTAAGGAAGTTGCATATACCATTTCAGATTAGTGGTTGTAGTGCGCCAAACAGCAATTAATATCAGGGGACTTTGATAAATGGTTTTTGAATTGCTTTTGGCTTTCCAGTAGAGTTTATCTGAGGTAAGGTGGTTCCATATGTATATGTTTGAATTGTCACCGGCTGATAGGATGTGTTTTCCGTCTGATGTGAAGGATGCTGACATCTGGCTTCCACAACTTCGGTTTCCTACATGACAATGATGCAAGTTTCATTAAGCAAAATGCATTATGGGGGTGTTTGGATTTATGTTCTGAAATTACTTTGAGAAAAATAATACAAATCGACCGTTGCCGATAAAATTTGCATACATGAACCCAACTGAAATAAACTAATTTGGTGTTGTTCACACGTGAGTACCCTTACGGGGGGCAGAAGTGAAAACAAACAGCACATAGTAAAACCATTTATGCAAATAGTATCGATGAAGAACAATTTCCATAATTCATCAGGCCGCATTAGTACTAACTTAATAAGCGGTTCAATTGAGGTACTTAAAGACATACAGAAGCATTGTATGTACCTTTGAATTTCCCGACAACATTGATGCCACATAAAACCTTAACTTGTGAATCAGCGGATGAGACTATAACTATCCTCGAGTCAGTTGGGCAAAACTGAAAGAGAAAATTGCATACTCAGAAGCATACAGTAACCAAAGTGAAATGAGTTGAGAAAAGAAACTAATAAACGTCGTCAATACCTGAAATCCAGTTATTTCTCTTGGCCACTTCTTTTTACACATTACACAAATGTGAGTATCCAAGCGCACCCGTTTATCTGAATGAACAAAAATTCATTATTCCCTTATTTCCAGGTAGACATGATTATTCCAAAATATTGAATTTGATGAAACATGTATGTACCTATTATATCGTAAAAACTATAGTTTCCATCTAATGTTCCGAAAATGAAACCCTGTATTAAGAAAGAACATATCATCATTAGTTAAAATCCTACGGGTAGATTTCCATAGTTTGATTATAAAAAAAAGAATAACGAACAAACCTTTCCATTAGTATAATAGCATAGAGCAATGACGATTTCCTGATTATCAACCCATTCTACAACTTGGCCTCCTTTAACTTCCCAGATTCGTACTTTACCATCAATAGAACCACTAATGAAATTATTTTCATATTCCTAGTATGTTCTATCCATATTCCTAGTGGTGTACTTTCAAAACTTGCTATTCAGAAGCTGAACAACTCACTAATTCATGTACAGGATCAATGTCTTCACTTACGTCCTCTATGACTGTTTGGCTCCCATATGCACCGTCCGCAAATGCTGGCATGGTTTTACGACGTTTGCAACTCCAACATACACCATGCCTCTTGATAATGTAGCATAGAGACTTAAGGTGTCAGCCTCTTCATAATGTAGCATAGAGACTTAAGGTGTCAGTATACCTCAAACGACTTCGAAGATGGCCCACCTACGTTTTCTACAACTTTCTTGTAAGGTGAAATACATTTATTCTCGTGGTCTAACAAATGCAATGGCTTAGTAAAGAAATAGTCTGGAGGAAACCAAAAAAAAATTATTCTTTTGTTGTTAGCCAGTGTATCATTAAAGAGCACAGGTATATGGCTGCAGTTTGACATGCAATATCTGAACCTGAATAAAACCACTGGTGGAGTTGTACATGGCTGCAAATTGAACTACAGCTTACCATCAGCTGCACAAACCTCCGGTTAGCACTGAATGGGCCAAGTTGTCATATATACGAATAAATTGCCACTGGCCACGTGTGACAATTGTCTGATCTCAAAATTAGTAATTCTAATACATCATGCGAGAGCGAAAAACAAGCCTGAAGTGTTGTTAGAATAGCAGCAAAAAACATAATCTTCACTAAGTCGAAGCATTAAAACTGATAAAGATGTCCATCACTCAAAGCTTGTTAAATGTATATAGGTCAGTTTGAGTTATATTTTCTTTTCTCATACGGGTCAAATGAATAAACGTGGTTAAAATGACAACTATGATTTGTAAAACTAATTTGGTTGAGTTCTGAAAAAGTGTTCCTGGGTCGTCCTAAACTGACCCACACAAAATGTTTGCCCATTCTGACCCAATAATAGCTAATCTTTACATGGTTCGTAGATTACATTTGGTCAAAATATGCACAATAACTCAGCAAGGGCTAAACATTGCTTCTTCTTTAAAGATTACGACATATATAAAGTATAAGCTTTTTCTAAGAAAGTTTGAAGACACGAACATATAAAGTATAAAGAGTAAGATCAGTCATACCGGAGACCAAGCAAGAGTGTTAGTGGCTGATGCATTTCTAAGCACTTGCTCTTTCTTGTTGTTGAACAACTTCCTAATATCTAACTTTTTGTAATAGTTAGATAAATCAAATACCTTTTTTATAGTCAAAAGAGAAACAGTAATCCTTGAGGATTAGCAATTACCTTTCCGAGTATGCTAAGCTTGTGTGGCAAACTGCCACATAAACTGGTTCTGAAAGATGAATCAGCAGACAGAGACTTTGCTTTCAAACCACTAATGGGAGAAGACATTGCCCGTAACTTGATGGCGTGGAACGTTTCTTTTCCTGTAATTATCATGTATAAGTAATCATATAAATCTTCAATTACATATGTACCAAAAAATGTTCATGCATAAGATTTAATATTTGGTCACAAGATGAAGATTGACGTATTAGATTATTAGTAAAGACTAAAATCTACTGAGAATCGGATAGACTGAGTTCAGACCCGCGAGATGTATAAAGTAGACTTTAAATACAAACTTAAATTTTGTAGCTTGATTCAAAAACAAACTTTGTAGTAGTTATGACTTATGAACACACTTTACAACAAATTCGGCTTTTAAGATGTCAATATGGAACGTGTACCTACAGCTGAGTTAAAGGGTATTATCGTCGTTACACCTTTGTCACGTACGCTACTCTTGTTGTTTGAAATTTTCACCAAAGACGACGCAACACGACTTTTTTTCACAACCATGGGACTTTTGGTGAATTTAGACATCAACACCCGTCTATCTAACCTTCTCTTTTCATATGATCTATAACTACTCATCGATTCTTTCACAGGTGTACATTGATCAAACTTTAAGGGTCACGGTTTTGACCTCATAGGCGCAACCAAAGAACTTCTCCTAGAAGTCGTAGATTTCAGATTTGAATTAAACTTCATCAACGACCTCATTAATCCTTGAGGATTAGCAATTACCTTTCCGAGTATGTACAACACATCTGTCGAAATAAATAACCACATAACACATTCCAAACCACGAAAAATAACTAAACAAAAATAATAGTTAAACAAAAAAATAGATGCACCGATTCACTTTCGAGCTTCAACATTTTGTCTTCAACATATAGAGCATATTCTCGTATGGTCTTCATCTTACTTTTCAAAACAGCAAATAATAATGTAAGTACTAATCAAACATTTCTTTTCAACTTCAAACTAAATAAAGATTTGATCATAGGAGGTCATGGTTTAAACGACAACCAACACTGGATACAAACAAGTAGATTACATAAAATACTAATTTCAAATGGATGGACTTTTTTTACCTAGTTTCACTTGCTGTATAAACGATGGACTTTTTTTACCTGGTTTCACTCGCTGTATAAAGGCAACTGCGATAGGACCTCGCGAGAAAAGTGATGCAAATCCTGTATCATCATAAATCGTCAAATTAGGTGTACCAAGAAATCGAGATCATCAGATAAGATAAAGAAGATTTCGATTCATATGTAAATTCAGATTCATGAGTAAATCGATTATTTTTTTTGTTATCAAATTCAAACATACATGTAATAATGCAAAAGAAAACACTCGAATGGTGTTTTAAGGTTTTAGGGTTTAAAAATGGTTTTAGAGAAAATACGAATGAATATATTTTGTTTTGTATTAATCTAGGATTAATTTGAAGGAATGGATATTTATTGTGTATTGTGTGTGTGTTTTAGAGGAGTTATTTTAGAATTTTTAAGAGGTAATTACAAACAATTGGTTAGTGTAGAATATTGATAACTGATAGTCGTAGAAATACGTCTTTTAGGAAAAAGAGCGTATAATGGGCAAGTATTAAGTTGCACGTTTTAGGAAAAACGCGAAACCGAACAAATGCGGGTTCGTTCTCGAGGAGATGTGTGGATTAATGTGCCAAAATATATAATCAAAGTTTTAGGGTAGTGTCGTTTTTGGATAAGAAAAGAAAGAAAACTAGAGACGAACTACGATTACAATTAACAACGACGAATGACGTAAAACGCGAACGTAAGTACGTAAAACGTGAAAATTTAAAATTTTAACCTAAAGATTCCTAAAAATTACTAAAAATCCACAATAAAATTCTAAGAGTTTACATAAAATCCAAACTTGCTAAAACCTTTTAATTAATTAAATAATGACTTTTTAATGCCAATTAAAGCCCTAAAAATCACAATTAATTATTAAAAAGCCCTAAACAAGATTTTAAAGTTTGTAAACCTCAAAAATAACCTAATTAAGCTAAAAAGTATTTTTCCTAAATTTTAATTACTATTTTCCTATTTTTAAAACCCTAAAATCTATTTTAAAACTAAAATAATTATAAAAAATAATTAAATAGTGCTAAAAATAATTTACCAATTTTAAAAATCCTAAATAACTCTAATTAACAGTAGAAAAATGAAAAAGTTTGAAAAATATTAATTTTACCACTAAAAGACAAAACTAGTTTAATTAAAACCCTAATTAACTTAAAGTAATTCTAAAAATTAATAAAAAGATGAACAGTAAAAACCTTTTTAACTAAAAATTCTTAAAATATTATTCTATTTCTAGGAAAAATGTTAAAAGTGAAAAATATTAATTTTTGCCACTAAATTCCAAAAACAGTAATTAAAAAGTTAATTAAAAAAACTATAAAACCTAAAAAATAGCAAATGAACAGTACAATAAAAAATAATTAAACAGAAAAATCCTAAATTAAATTAGAAAAATTTCAAAACTAAAATCAAGTCCTAACTCTAAAATTTGTGCACTAAAGACAAAAAAGTTTGAATTCTGAAAGTGACATGTTGACTGGATTTGTCTTCTTGCTTAGCAGTGGGAACTTGTGTGTTAGCTGGGGAAACTTTCTTCCCATTGCTAGTGCAATTTCTTGGTCAGAAATGCAATAAGCTTAGGGAAGCTTATTGTGAGCTTGATCTTTTGGACAAAAGGCACCCCCACACCAATTGGGTTGTGGGGAGTCTGAGTAAACACAAAAAACACAAAGTCACTTCACAAAAATCACACCAAAATGCACCACAAGTTACTGATTAAGCATTCAAGTTTCTGATGAATAGGATGCTGATACACTTGGCACAAAATTGAATTTCAACGGCTCAAATCTTGCATATAAGTTCACAATTTAGCATGTAACCTAACTAAAACCCTAGTTAACACCAAACCCTAGCAGATTTAAGGATTAAATGAACTCAATCAACCTAAATCAGTCACCAAGGGTGTTTACTGTATTTAGAAGCTACTTACCAATATTTTAACATGCAACTTTGTTTGAAATCCTACTAAAATGAAACCTTAGCTAGCATATATCCTAATGACCAGTCAAGAAGTGTTTGCAACAAGTTTATAAGCAAATTTCATACCATTAAACCCCTCTAACACTCTAATCCAAACACCCCTTTATATTCTGAAATTACAAATTAACCAACCAAATCCTTATAAAATCCAACCAAACTGATACAAATGCTACTAACATGCATATAATCCAACAAGAGAGCAATAACAAGCACAATAACAATCACTTAACAACTTTTTCTCAAAAATCATACCAATCTCCTATAAAACTAAAAACTGAAACTAAGAACAAGGGACTACCTTGTTGGGCCTACATCCAGGCCCAACCAAGGCTGATTTGCCTTCTCCGATAGGCCCGGGCCTATGTTGATCCTTGATCAAAACAAGTTCTTCAAAAACCTGCTAAGAACAATGAACAAACCAATACACACTTTCTGATTTTAAAACCTTTTAAAACCACTTGTACAATCCAATAAACCCTGAACTTGGAACACCTTTTGAAACAAGAAAAATATCAGAAACCTTGGAATCCAATTCCACTTTCACTTCATAGGATCCAAGGGTTTTTGATAAATTTCAAACTAATTTTGAAAACTTTCTGAAAACTGAAAAAAAAAACACAACGTGTTTATAAAATATTTTATGGAACTCAGAATCTAAGCAAATCCAATACCAAACTTTTAAAAAATAAAAGGAATTACAATTTCAACAAAAATATCAAACTTTATATTTCTAAAAAGGCATTACAAGGATTTTTGCTAGAAAACTGGAACAAAGCATAATGAGACACAAACGTCTCATTATATACTACTCTATAGAACTAACTAGAAGCCTGGAATAAAATAATACAATAAATCAAAGCCCTAAACCCTAATGGAGGAAATTCCAGGAATGCCCCTTGGTTTTGACTGAAATCTTGGTCAAGGTTGATACATGTGAAGTTGCCAGCTGCCTTTGTTGATCTTGGACGTTTATTTGGTGTGGGGGACAAGTAGTTGCATCTTAGCCATTCATCTTGTCGTTTTTGGGGTTGGGAATGAAAGTGACGCAGCAGGGGAGGTCCCTACTGCTCACATGGGTAAAGTGGTGAAGGTTTTTGGGGTTGGGAAATGATTAGGGTAAGATTAATTATGGTTCTGGAGAGTTTAAGGGAAAAACCCTTTGATTTGATGAAATGGGAGATTAGGGTTTATGTGTTCTTGAACTGGGGATTAAGGGGTGTTTAGGAGTGATGATGTGAATAGTACCCGTTTACCTCCAAAACTTAGGTTTAAAAACAGATTATTAAATAATCTGTTATTTAGGTAGTGAGTGGATGGTGACGTGTGTGGGTGTTGTGAGGTGGAGGTTTGTGGTTGGTTGTGGGTGGTGATGTGTTAGTTTGGTTGGCTGAGGTAAGTTCATGTATCTCCCCACTTTAGTCCCTGGACTCCTCAATCTTTGTCACTTGCTGAATAAACCTTGTCAACGCCTAAATTGCATATAACAACTTTGGAGTACTTGCTGAAAATGGCACAATTACTTTTCAAACCATAAATAAGGATTTCAAATGTAATTTCTTCATTTCCCAAGGGCTTTTCTTGTAATATCTTCAAACTTTAGGGACCCTATTCATAATTTTGAATATTTGAGGGGTATAAAGTGTAAATCTTCAAAAGTTGAGGGACCAAACTTGACAATCTTCAATTCTTCAAGGGTATTTTTGGAAATTCAAAACTTGGGCCCGGTTCATTGTGCGGCTTCGTTTCCCGTGTTCGTTTTTGAATGATTCTTGTGATCTTTTGCCATTTCCTCAATATCCGTACCTAAAAATACACAAGTAACAAACACGAGCATATATTTGGCATTTTAATGATATTTTATGCATTTTAAGCCCGATTTGAACGATGAGACTATGTATAAAAGCAGTCTCATCACTCCCCCATACTAAACCATTGCCGTGCCCTCACGCAATGCTAGAATAAAGTATCGTAGCAACTCCAAAATTCATTTTATTCACTTTATTGGAATGATAAACTAGCTACACTACTACTATTGCTACTACTTGCGTTTTAGACATAATGTATGATTTTCATCGCAAAATGGGATGTTTAGGTTCATAGAATAAGAACACGTGAATGCTTCGTTAGAAATAATTTCGTCGTCCTCGATTTTCACCCTAATTCCATGCCAAGCGTGCAACGAGATCATTGTCATTATAAGTTAGTAATGCTAACACTACTCATATGCCCTAATCACGTACTTATCCTCCCATTATTCCTAAGTTGTATCTCTTATATTTTATTATGTCTTAATGATCACGAGGATACATCATTGACTTATGCGATAATAGAGTTTTAGGTCTAAAAATAGAGTCCTAACGGTGTAACTAAGACCATTAAATCAATAACCCCTCCTAATAGACAACGATGTTAAAAAATTAAGTTGACAAGAAGAATCGATAAACACGGTTTTATAACGGTTTTGAACATGAGACTTATTACCAAGACTTTTATACGCCCCCTAACGGAAGGACCTTATTATCTTTGGTTTACCTCCATCTTTTATTCAACTTCGCCATGAAGCTTTTATTATGACTTCGGTCTTGCCTTGCCTTTTATTATCCGCCTCATCGGTGGTTTTATTAGCCAAAGACGTATATTCTCACGCTAAAGCGAATTTGGATCTTTAAAGCTTCGAAGATTAAGGCTTGATTCACTTTCAATTTTGCATAGATTTTAGGCCTTGTGGGGCTTCAAATTGTTTGCTTGATTTAGGTGAGCACTTGAAATCTTATTATTTGGTGAAGCTTTCGATTATTGGGGTTGCCAATACTTCAAAACCGTGACGCTGGCGATACCTTAATGTCTTCCCAATTTAATTACACGGAAGCTACTAGAAAAGACTAGAAACCCAACAATCCTAACTAAACCGCTAAGTCAATATTTATTAAGCAAAAAATATTTACATGCGAAGGGAGAATAAGCAAGCAACGAGAACACATGAGTTTTTGAAAGAATACGAGTACTCTACGTTTAGCATAGTAACTTATAATTAACTCTATCATTTCTCGTCCTCATTTAAGAGACTTAGCCTAATGTGTAGTTAAGGAATCAAAGCTAAGTGCTCAACACGCACGGTCGAGTCAAAAATTACTCTTATTCTCGCCATCGGAAAATCTACATTCGTGTCTTCAAACACTTATAATACATGAGAAAAATTTAAAATTTGGCCATTTTTAGCCTTATTTTGCAACAAAAACGATAAACAAAACGATAAACTTTGGAAAGCGTGAAGGTTTGGCAAGGCAAGTATCTATTCATCCCCCCATACTAAAGTTAAACATTGTCATCAATGTTTCGAGTCTAGGGGTGCAAACACCCCCATACTAGAGACGTAGTCGAATGCCTAATCTAGCATGGAAAGGGTGTAACCAATAAGTAATAGCCGTTTATGAAGTGTGCTAATAACCTAAGGTTAGAACATCAAAGGATATATCATGGATATTGAGAAATGTCTCCAAAGGCAACGATCGAAGCTCGATTGATCCATAAAACGAACACGAGAGGCTTCAATGATGACGATGAACCTAATGAATCACAATCACGAACAACCACGGAATAAAGGTTGGAAGGGCACAAATCCCCTCACATTAGGATTAACTAAAAAGCAATAATATGTACATGGATAAGCATGGGTTTCCCCCACGAGGCACCTTGTTTTTGATAACCGAGTCAAAAGCTCGACTCGAATCCCCATAAATGTGATCATTTAGGGATAATCTTGGTTCGGTCATTTTTGGTGGGACTTACATGTAATCAAGGCCCAAAAGCAACCGTGAATAAAGGCAAAGCCTCTATACCGGGATCAACGATCGTATCCTCACAATTGGTGGAAAATGATAAAGGCAAAGCCGGAGGATACGTTTTGTAAGGAAGAAAACTCCTTACAACGTACTCGAAGTACGTGTAGTCACGAGAACCGAGAGGGTGGGTAAGATTACTTTGAGATGAAGGCAAATTTGAAAGAGAATCAATAAAAATGGGGGTCTCAAAGTCTCCTCCCGGTTCTAAGGCAAAGGCCTCATTAAAATCCTCATTCTCATCGAGAGGCGTTCCATTGGTGAACCCCTCGAGAATGGAAACATCACAAGTAGAAAGAGGAGTCTCAACCGTATGAGACTTCGGGTGGGTGACTAACAAATCCGGCTCATCGAGTTTAGGATCCTTAGAATCCTCACTCTCGATGTCCTCGAACGTCTCATCAAAGAGAGGATTTACGTCACCAAAAATGAACGCGTCATCAAATTCTAATAAAGGGTTCGAAAAGATTTTAAAATCGGTATTTTGAACGTCCTCGTCGATTAGTGACTCGTCATCACTAGCGGAAAAATCATCGGCATTGAAAAGCGGGTTCGAAGAAGTCGTTGATTCTCTCCCCGAAGTGTCAATAGGAGAGACATCATCACAAGAAATCGATTCACACTCACTATCGTGATTTGCCTCGTTAGAATCTTCGTGGAAAAATTTATCGAGAGCAAAATCACTTACCTCATCTTCGGAGAAAACCGTAGGCTCACTTTGGATTGGAATAGGGATCTCGACACTAGGATTAGTGCTAAGATTCGTCTCCCCCATACTTAGAGAGGCATCGATTTCCGTAGTGGTTATAGGAGTAGTTTTTCCATGATAAGGGTCGAGATTGAAGACATCGCTATCATCATCGTCGTATTGGTAATCGTATGGAATCTCAAGAGACGTAGAGGCATAAGTATCTATATTTGACGCTTGCGATCGTTGCTTTTCCATTTCAATCTCTCCCCTTATACTTCTAAAAATTCCCATCACACCTTGCAAGAATCCTTCTTCATGGTCTTGTAAGAAAGTGCCAAAGGAATTTTGTCTCTCGTTACTTGACTCATGAGAATTTTGGTGTTCGAGATCGTATGGTGGGGCCTCAAAATTATCAAAACCGGAATTATAGTATGAATTGGGTTCATTATAATGCATTGGTTGGCAAGAATAAGTATCGTGAGGCCCCCCACAATTGTCGCAACACGGATTTTGAGAAAAATCCGGTTCGTTGTATGGATAAAAATTCCCATTGTTACAATTGTAACCCATGTCGTGTGATTCGTCAAAACCGGAAAATTGATTGTCGAAATACGTATTTTGGTTCATCGGTTGACAAACGTACCCATAGTGAGGCTCATCTCGACAATACTCACATGACAGTGAGTATTGCGAAGATTGGTCAACGAAATTTGGATTCGGCTCGTGATTGTGACCATTTGGGTATTGAATTGGACACTCATAGTGCCAATGGGAAGGGCTTCCACAATATAGGCAATGGATGTGACGGTCTTCATTAGAAGTAAACAAACAATTGGTCGGATTACATGAGGGACAAGATCTAAAATCTACATAGTCGATATGATCTCCACACCTTTCGCATATACACCATGGACATGATACGGAACCAAACAGTCTTCTCCCACAACCTAGGCAATGAAAATCCATGAAGAATTAAAATTTAGAGCGGTTGAGAAAAAGAATTATGAAAATAGAGGGAAAATGAGAAGATTATTTTTGTGTTTTTGGTTTTTTTAATTTTTTGGAATTTTGGATGTATTACGTAGACAAAAAATCTACAAATCTCCTCCTTAATCAAATCTCTCGATTAAAGAAGCCTCAAGGAATGAGAACGATCACGTGGAGTGAACGCCTTCGATGACTTTAGAACGTTGGTGGAACACCAAAACGTTCAAGAGGGTTTAATCAATAGAAACCAAGAAAATATATATGATATGTAATAATACTTTGGGCAGCAAAACCCTCGATTAGCTCTCAAAATCAAATACTCACAAGCAAGCGGAGGAAACGAGGCGGCGCGAAGCACTTAAGAGCCTTTTTCCTTTAGGTCGTGAAATACAACCGCCTTATACCCACCTTATAGTTTGTATTTTTCAAAATCGAGCTTCACGAAAGTATTTATCTATTTTTGCCTTTTTTCTTGGGTTTGAGATTCGAATACAATGATTGGGTAATGACCTCCCAAGTCAAAGTTGTGATTTCTCACGTATTTGGAGTACTTGTATTTTTATTGTTCAACGTAAATACAATATATTAATAATATTCACAATAAAAACAAAAACCAATATATCTACAATATAGTAAAATGATGTTGTGTGTTTAATTTAGGAAAACTAAACACAATTTATTTGGATACTATAATATAATAAGGAAAAATAACAAAAATGAGTATGTACGATATTCACGCTTTTCAAAATGTGAAAAGCAAAAACGCACCACTCACAAAAACATGATACTAATAATGGCACACTAAAAACACCTCCCCGGCAGCGGCGCCATTTTGATGGTCGTAGAAATACGTCTTTTAGGAAAAAGAGCGTATAATGGGCAAGTATTAAGTTGCACGTTTTAGGAAAAACGCGAAACCGAACAAATGCGGGTTCGTTCTCGAGGAGATGTGTGGATTAATGTGCCAAAATATATAATCAAAGTTTTAGGGTAGTGTCATTTTTGGATAAGAAAAGAAAGAAATCTAGAGACGAACTACGATTACAATTAACTACGACGAATGACGTAAAACGCGAACGTAAGTACGTAAAACGTGAAAATTTAAAATTTTAACCTAAAAATTCCTAAAAATTACTAAAAATCCACAATAAAATTCTAAGAGTTTACAAAAAATCCAAACTTGCTAAAACCTTTTAATTAATTAAATAATGACTTTTTAATGCTAATTAAAGCCCTAAAAATTACAATTAATTATAAAAAAGCCCTAAACAAGATTTTAAAGTTTGTAAACCTCAAAAATAACCTAATTAAGCTAAAAAGTATTTTTCCTAAATTTTAATTACTATTTTCCTATTTTTAAAACCCTAAAATCTATTTTAAAACTAAAATAATTATAAAAAATAATTAAATAGTGCTAAAAATAATTTACCAATTTTAAAAGTCCTTAATGACTCTAATTAACAGTAGAAAAATGAAAAAGTTTGAAAAATATTAATTTTACCACTAAAAGACAAAACTAGTTTAATTAAAACCCTAATTAACTTAAAGTAATTCTAAAAATTAATAAAAAGATGAACAGTAAAAACCTTTTTAACTAAAAATTCTTAAAATATTATTCTATTTCTAGGAAAAATGTTAAAAGTGAAAAATATTAATTTTTGCCACTAAATTCCAAAAACAGTAATTAAAAAGTTAATTAAAAAACTATAAAACCTAAAAAATAGCAAATGAACAGTACAATAAAAAATAATTAAACAGAAAAATCCTAAATTAAATTAGAAAAATTTCAAAACAAAAATCAAGTACTAACTCTAAAATTTGTGCACTAAAGACAAAAAAGTTTGAATTCTGAAAGTGACATGTTGACTGGATTTGTCTTCTTGCTTAGCAGTGGGAACTTGTGTGTTAGCAGGGGAAACTTTCTTCCCACTGCTAGTGCAATTTCTTGGTCAGAAATGCAATAAGCTTAGGGAAGCTTATTGTGAGCTTGATCTTTTGGACAAAAGGCACCCCCACACCAATTGGGTTGTGGGGAGTCTGAGTAAACACAAAAAACACAAAGTCACTTCACAAAAATCACACCAAAATGCACCATAAGTTACTGATTAAGCATTCAAGTTTCTGATGAATAGGATGCTGATACACTTGGCACAAAATTGAATTTCAACGGCTCAAATCTTGCATATAAGTTCACAATTTAGCATGTAACCTAACTAAAACCCTAGTTAACACCAAACCCTAGCAGATTTAAGGATTAAATGAACTCAATCAACCTAAATCAGTCACCAAGGGTTTTTACTGTTTTTAGAAGCTACTTACCAATATTTTAACATGCAACTTTGTTTGAAATCCTACTAAAATGAAACCTTAGCTAGCATATATCCTAATGACCAGTCAAGAAGTGTTTGCAACAAGTTTATAAGCAAAGTTCATACCATTAAACCCCTCTAACACTCTAATCCAAACACCCCTTTATATTCTGAAATTACAAATTAACCAACGAAATCCTTATAAAATCTAACCAAACTGATACAAATGCTACTAACATGCATATAATCCAACAAGAGAGCAATAACAAGCACAATAACAATCACTTAACAACTTTTTCTCAAAAATCATACCAATCTCCTATAAAACTAAAAACTGAAACTAAGAACAAGGGACTACCTTGTTGGGCCTACATCCAGGCCCAACCAAGGATGCTTTGCCTTCTCCAATAGGCCCGGGCCTATGCTGATCCTTGATCAAAACAAGTTCTTCAAAAACCTGCTAAGAACAATGAACAAACCAATACACACTTTCTGATTTTAAAACCTTTTAAAACCACTTGTACAATCTAATAAACCCTGAACTTGGAACACCTTTTGAAACAAGAAAAATATCAGAAACCTTGGAATCCAATTCCACTTTCACTTCATAGGATCCAAGGGTTTTTAATAAATTTCAAACTAATTTTGAAAACTTTCTGAAAACTGAAAACAAACACAAAGTGTTTATAAAATATTTTATGGAACTCAGAATCTAAGCAAATCCAATACCAAACTTTTAAAAAAATAAAAGGAATTACAATTTCAACAAAAATACCAAACTTTATATTTCTAAAAAGGCATTACAAGGATTTTTGCTAAAAAACGGGAACAAAGCATAATGAGACAAAAACGTCTCATTATATACTACTCTATAGAACTAACTAGAAGCCTGGAATAAAATAATACAATAAATCAAAGCCCTAAACCCTAATGGAGGAAATTCCAGGAATGCCCCTTGGTTTTGACTGAAATCTTGGTCAAGGTTGATACATGTGAAGTTGCCAGCTGCCTTTGTTGATCTTGGACGTTTATTTGGTGTGGGGGACAAGTAGTTGCATCTTAGCCATTCATCTTGTCGTTTTTGGGGTTGGGAATGAAAGTGACGCAGCAGGGGAGGTCCCTACTGCTCACATGGGTAAAGTGGTGAAGGTTTTTGGGGTTGGGAAATGATTAGGGTAAGATTAATTATGGTTCTGGAGAGTTTAAGGGAAAAACCCTTTGATTTGATGAAATGGGAGATTAGGGTTTATGTGTTCTTGAACTGGGGATTAAGGGGTGTTTAGGAGTGATGATGTGAATAGTACCCGTTTACCTCCAAAACTTAGGTTTAAAAACAGATTATTAAATAATCTGTTATTTAGGTAGTGAGTGGATAGTGACGTGTGTGGGTGTTGTGAGGTGGAGGTTTGTGGTTGGTTGTGGGTTGTGGGTGGTGATGTGTTAGTTTGGTTGGCTGAGGTAAGTTCATGTGTCTCCCCACTTTAGTCCCTGGACTCCTCAATCTTTGTCACTTGCTGAATAAACCTTGTCAACGCCTAAATTGCATATAACAACTTTGGAGTACTTGCTGAAAATGGCACAATTACTTTTCAAACCATAAATAAGGATTTCAAATGTAATTTCTTCATTTCCCAAGGGCTTTTCTTGTAATGTCTTCAAACTTTAGGGACCCTATTCATAATTTTGAATATTTGAGGGGTATAAAGTGTAAATCTTCAAAAGTTGAGGGACCAAACTTGACAATCTTCAATTCTTCAAGGATATTTTTGGAAATTCAAAACTTGGGCCCGGTTCATTGTGCGGCTTCGTTTCCCGTGTTCGTTTTTGAATGATTCTTGTGATCTTTTACCATTTCCTTAATATCCGTACCTAAAAATACACAAGTAACAAACACAAGCATATATTTGGCATTTTAATGATATTTTATGCATTTTAATCCTGATTTGGACGATGAGACTATGTATAAAAGCAGTCTCATCAATAACCTATGAATCTATGAAGTGGGTTGAAGATTTCTAGAGAGAGAAACTAGTGAGAGAAAGTGAGAGAGAAACTATGTGTTTTTATTCAAATGATAAAATAGAATGATCAACAACCAACCCCTTTCCATGGTGGAAAGGGGTATTTATATCCAAGACCAATATTGGGCTTGGGCCGACCCATGACAAGCCCATGGGTCGGTTTCTTACTTAACTAAATAAGTATTCAATAACTACGAGCTATTACAACATTAATAATATTGTGGAGTGACCGATACTTCTAATATACGTAAAAACGTATTTCTAACAATCTCCCCCTAAGGGAGGTCACTCTACGTTTACAAAGTTCTAAACCTAGCATACTATACTAAGTCTTCGTTCTTCAGCTCGTAGTCTTTTCTTCTTTCTTTTTGTTGTGAATATGTTTATTTGATCTTTTAGGCTTTGGCTTGAGAGCATTGTTCTTTTGACCAATCACGTGCGATCTTTTCCTTTTTGTGAATCTTGCCTCCTCGTGACTCCATGTTCCACACACTTATGTCTTTTGTTAAATTCTCGAAAGCTTCAGAGTTTGGTACAGCGAAAGACTTCATTTTGTACTTTCTTGAATTTTTTCTGAACTTTGATGCAGAAAAACATAAGCATGTGGGAACGACTTCAACTGGTACACCGCAACGCCACCGTCTTCAACTGGTACACATCAACGCCACCGTCTTCAACAGGTACACAACAACGCCACCGTCTTCAACAGGTACACAGCAACGACACGAATAAAATGGCTTTGACATTTTATTCTAATTCGGTAGCATTTTACCTCCGGTCGATGAAGACCGTTGGACGATATTAGATATCGTACCCGTGACGGATAGTTTCAATTAAGTAACTTCCTGACAGGATTTCGCGGGTAAACCCGTTCTCTTTATTCGACCGTCCAAAGCTGACTACGAACATAAAGAGTGAATCACTTGGATAAATTATCCTTGTGATTGAAGCCGTCAATTCATGAAACCTGGAACAAGTGAATTTCAGTTAAGATTTTCACCATCGTTGCTTTCCAGTTATCACGAGCTTAATTCATAAAGAATCTTGCACGTCACCTACTAAGTGCTGTTTGATGTTAACACTAGAAGGATTTCCACTCGTCACTGTGATCTATAAAAAGTCACTCTGAGTGTTCTGGCAAGATCATATGATAATGCGTAGAGGCCTGGAACGAGTTTAAGTTCAATTAAGAATTAAACTACTGTTTCTTTCCAGTTTTTCAAAAGATTGGTTCTTAAAGAACCGCACGTGTAACCTACCATGAGCTTGTTTGATGTTGGCTCAAGCAGGATTTCCATCTTCATTGTAATACTTGCGTATTACTCGGATGTTCTGGCAATATTACAAGAATACTGCGTAGGACTCATAAAGATCTCTTACTTTTCACAGTGTGTGAGAAAGCAAGGAATAAATGGAAAGTGTCCTAATGAGACTTTTGATGATCTCTTGGCTCTAGACTCGATAGTGCGTTTTGATTTAGTGAGCGATGGCTGGAGAGGAGTGCCACCTTTTCAATATCAGTCTATTCGGAGTGAATAAACCAATAGATAACGTGTTGATCTCCGTGTGATTAAAACAAATACCTTTTGAGAGATATTTGAGTTAGCTGGGAAGGGTTGTGCATTGCATCACTGGGTCCATGATGTCTTTCTTCAATATCGAGAATCATTAACAAAAATGATCTCAATAGCATATGTATTGACCCGGTTTCTGCCTAAAGTTGTAAGGAGGGCTTCTTTCTTTACACCCTTTATCTTTACAATTCTTTTTCATTCTTCAACCCCTTCAATGCTTACCAATACGTCATAACTAGCACCTTGTTGTGATTGTTCCAGTGCTAGCTTAAGTACTTGGTCGGCATTCAGCTACGTTCACAATCTTTCTCCAACTTTCCTAGGACTTCTAATTCTATCTAGGGAATTGTCCTTGGGAAGATTCCATCGGCTCTGATGAATCATTGGACTAAACCAATTCCTACCACCCTTTTGTCACCACATTCGTCGTGAATTAAGCGTGTTTTGGGAAAGTATAGCGACCATGAAAAATCCTTGAAAATCACTTAAGGTACTTGTGATATTGAAATCAAAAGTTTTGTACCTTAGGTGTTTTGTTCATCAAAAACGCCCCCCCTTAACACGTGCTTTACACATATTAAGTTGGATTATCGTTAAGTCTTTTTCATCTTTTAGCCAAGTATCATTTAAGTCTCCTTAATCCCATTTTCTCCCCTTATCCAAAATGTTAACCATTAATATTTGGGATATTGAATGGATTAACCGGTCTTTGGGTAAAAATGAAATCGATGTTTGGCCATAGAACATGTTAATGCTCCCCCTTAAATTAATAAGGGATAGTTGTAGTGCTTTAGTATGATATATTTTGAAAGATTTAGAATCTCGTGAGAAATTCTTGAAAAATTATCATACCTTAACACTACATCAAGCCGTAAAAGCACAATATTCACAAATTTACATATTCACAATTAAAAACCAATATAGAGTAGACCTGAAATGTACGATTCATTAGATGGGTCGTTGCAGTAACTTGTGGTGCACTCCATATGGTCTACCACCAACGAACCTTTCTAATCTCCTCATCAATCTACGTTCCCGGAGCTTTTGATCAATCTTCTTGATCACATACTTCGCCATTTGCCGATAACCCGGATGCCAGTCCTCAGTCATCTCTGGTAAAGACCCACCAGAATTAAGATTCTCCAATTTTCCTCTGACGTAAATGAGAGTCCCATCACTGTACTTATAAAGCTCACCTACCCTCATAAACTTCATTATCCCACGACTATTCAAGTAGAAAATCCCGTAACTCGGAACAGAAAGGCCGGTATAGGGACATCTTGTGACATGTTGAGGTAGAACTTGGTTCATTGGACGAGTGAGGTTAAGCTTCCTTTGGTAGCTTTCGACTCCCAATTGAAGATCTTTAACTCGTTTCTTGATAACAACGCTTCGTGTGAACATACGAAGTGTTGTATTCAAGGCAATGATGTCTTCACGAGCAATATGGGTGAGTTGATCCCGGGTCATCATAAGCAACATGTCTTCGATATCCTCAAGGCGAATGATAGAAAAATCTCCCTGCTGGATTTTGTATTCTCTTTCATACTCCCTTTTTAGACGAATCTCCGTCACATGATAATAGCCATTCTTGGCTTCAGTTTTCAGTCCCAAAATGCTGGAGATGCGAATATCGGATCTAACGTTACTTCCTGAATTGGCTAAGCAGCAACCTCTGTACGCCCTTCGGACTCGTTCGTCCCAATGTGATGCACCTATAACAGCATACATATCATAATTACGAGTTACCTTTGGGACCCAGAGTCGGTTTACCTTTTCCTCGATCCAGGGTATTGTCCCCCAGTTAGCAGCTTTCAGTAAGGTCAGGGAGGTTGTGTACTTTGATGAACCCTTGAGGAGATACTCAAGATCATAGGTGACGAAGAAGTCGAGAGCAATTTGATTATCTTGAGAAGGATCAAGTGGAGGTGGAGCTCTTTCTGATTCATGGAGGCCTGGCCTTTGAACGGTGTTAAGAGCTTTCAGGACCTCGTCAGCATAATACTCGTACTCCATTCGGGTTAACCTGGTTTTGGCGCGAATTCTCTTATCCTTTAGCGCTCTCTTCACCAAAGACGGAGTGACCGAAGACTTATACTCATGAGCCAGAAATGCACACAAGTCAATCGGACTACGGATACGGAGATATAGAACATCTCTGTCAGCGTCTGTGATTGGATCATATTTAGCAGTTGCCGTGATCCAAGCTTGTGGCGGTGTAGTTTCATCAATCTCCAAAGTGTCCGCCCAGTCCCGTGCGCTTGACTCAGGAACAGTAGATTGTGGTTCTTGTGGCAGAGGAGTAGAAACATGAACATCTGCTGGTTCTGATTCAGGCATCTCGGCGGTGTCATGAACAGGTGAGTGTGGTGCAAACTCAGGTTCAGTAACTGATTCTGCAATCACAGGAGCAACAACAGAACTAACAGGGTTAGTGGTAACAGGTATAGACACAGCAATAGATGTACCGGGAATCGATGATGCCGTAGTAGCATTCACATCATGGCGCCACTTGGATCGTCTTGATTCCGTTGAAGTGGATTTTTCCTTTTGCGCAGCATCTTTCTGTGACTTGGTACCAGACTTAGATGGTTTCTTTGTGCTGGCAACCTTGTCCCCCGTTTCAGGCTGTTTACCATCATCATCCTCGTCGTCATCCTCGTTGCTTCCCTTAGCACTCTCCTCATTTCTGTCACCACCATCACTACCATCATCATCATCATCATCCTCATCATCATCGTCACCATCATCATCATCTCCTTCTTCTTCTTCTTCTTCTTCTTCTTCTTCTTCCCCGTCACCCTCTTCTTGTTCACTATCATCTTTTTCCTCCTCAGGCAGAATGTGGTAAGGTACCACACTTCCAAACATTTTGAACAACCGATCGTCCTCCATGATAGCTTCATTCAGTGATTTGTAGAGTGTCCGTTGAATCTTAGATTTATCAAAAGATCCAAGTTCCCTCATGCGAGCTTTGAGGATCTTCTTTAATTCAAAATCCGTCAAATCATATGCAATTTTATAGGCGGATTCGGAAGGATTGGACGACTTAATCATCAAATTATCAGTTGCGAGTTTCTTCATCTCATCACGCAGTTTTGGCATAAGGGAATCAACGGATTCTTTCACTCTCTCTTCAACAGAAGCTTCAAGTGTTTCTTTCTGCTCCTTGTATTTATCCTTCATAGCTTGAAGTCTCGTGATTCGTGCAGCATACTTATCAGCTTCAGCCTGCTTAACCTGAGCTAGTTCTTCTGCATGAGCTTTACGTGTCAACTCCATCTCTGCAGCGAACTTAGCAAGCATCTCTTCTTGGGCTTTCTTAGATGCTTCTTCACTTTGAACTCGTCTAAGTAGCTCTTGGCGAAGTTCATTCATCTCTCTTCTTTGATTATCCGTGTGTTTATCCAACATTTCTGCCATTACAAATGCAGCCATTGAAGATGATGCAGAGCTACTCTGGGTTGGTTGAAGAGGCTCGGTTGTGACTATAGTACTTAGGATGGAAGTTATTGGAGGTGGAAGGAATGGTGTTGGTACCGGTCGGGTTGGTAAGGGCTGTATTGGTGGAGGTTGAGTTACTAAAGGCTGAGTAGGTACCATGATTGTAGGAGCACCGGACTCCTTTTCAACACTTGCTGAAACAGGGATGGATGTCTCCTTAGAAGTAGAATACCGTTCAGGTGATCCAAACTCATTAACATCATCTGGCTCTTTGTACTCTTCTTCAATATTCATCTGTGCACCCGAACCACTACCCGCCCGTGTCTCTCCTACTCTTTTCAATAGTTATCTTCATTAATTTTCTCTCAGCCTTGTCAAGAGTAGGATCATCAACATCTTCTTCGTCGTGGAGAACTAACTCATCAGCCGTACCCTTTCCCTTCTTAGCCTCAGTCTTCTTCTTCTTGGTTTCGGGTTCAAATAAAGCAGCTGGTTGCTTGCGTTTACCTTTACTCTTGACCGTAGTAGACGAGTCTTCTCCTGTCTAAAGGCTTGCTTTTAGCTTCTTGATTTCTAGTAGCAGTAGTTTGTAATCAGCAGAAGCTTTAATTTTATCCGGCATAAAGATAATCGGGAATAGGACCAGGAATAACAGCACCAGATGGTCCTTCATGCCTTAGATCCACAGTGTGATCAGCCTCTTCAGTGTGATGACGACTTGATGCACGCTTATCAATAGTAACATCATTCTTCATAAAATAATTAATTATAAGCTTGATAAACCGAGGGTAAGGAAAGAAATTAGTCTTCAGCTTCTTGTTTTGGAAGAGTTGAAAGTTAAATTCTTCCCACAACAATAATGCATAATCTGCATTTGAGCCTTTCTACATTCCATGGAAGATGTTCATAATTGGACCGCGCAAAGCATCATGCCCACTTGTTTTAGGCGTAAGACATCTACTGAGAATACCCAAGATTGCTCTCCAAGGTTGACCCACTTTAGCGGTGGTAAACTCAGACACAACTCGTATGTCAGGACATCCAAGAGCATCGAACATCTCCATGAGTTCATCTTTGGTAGGATCCCCAGAAAATGACATACCTTTGGGTGTATCCCGTATTCCAAATATCTTGCGGAAGTCTGAAACTGTGAGTGTCTGTTCTTTGTTGTCGAGAGTGAAGGTGATCTTGTTTGAAGTACTTTCCTTGGTGGCCCAGAACTCATACATGTAATCATATGGCACCGAGGCAGTACTCCTTAAAGCATTCTTGAAGTGAGATTGATCAAGGATTGCTATGGCGACTTTAAATCCATGGTGAGTGGATTTTGAGACTTGCTTCAGCTGGTAATTGTTTGGTATGAACTTGAGTGTTCTTGCTTCGGCAATTGCGGCTTCTCTAGCATCTTGGAGTGCTTGTACTGTTGGATTAGTCATCGTATCTGCATAAGATAAGACATAAAAGGTTGATGCACAAAAATATATATATTTATATATCATTATGACTTTTAAGCATAACACATATTATAAGTAATCAAGCAAACAACTATCAATCAAACAACCCTTCATCCGGAACTCTTCATTCGGAACTCTTCATCCGGAACTCTTCATTCGGAACTCTTCATTCAGAAGTCCTTCATTCGGAACTCTTCATTCGGAACTCTTCATTCGGAAGTCCTTCATTCGGAAGTCTTCATTCGGAAGTTCATCTGGAACTTCTTCATTCGGAAGTTCATCCGGAACTTCTTCATTCGGAAGTTCATTCGGAACTTCTTCATTCGGAAGTTCATCCGGAACTTCTTCATTCGGAAGTTCATTCGGAACTTCTTCATTCGGAAGTTCATCCGGAACTTCTTCATTCGGAAGTTCATTCGGAACTTCTTCATTCGGAAGTTCATTCGAAACTTCTTCATTCGGAAGTTCATCCGGAACTTCTTCATTCGGAAGTTCATCCGGAACTTCTTCATTCGGAAGTTCACTCGGAACTTCTTCATTCGGAAGTTCACTCGGAACTTCTTCATTCGGAAGTTCATTCGGAACTTCTTCATTCGGAAGTTCATCCGGAACTTCTTCATTCGGAAGTTCACTCGGAACTTCTTCATTCGGAAGTTCACTCGGAACTTCTTCATTCGGAAGTTCATCCAGAAATTCCTTCATTCGGAAGTTCATCCGGAACTTCCTTCATTCGGAAGTTCATAATCCTTGTTCATCCGGAAGTTCTAAATGCACCCTATTAATGATTATTCTAGGCGCAATTGTGAGTTTTAAGGCATGCTAAGGCAACAAAACATCTTTCTAAGGATATTCCGAGTAAAACCCACCTAAAACCCTAGTCAATTAATCCCTAATTAGGCAAACGAACCCTAATTTGATAAAGTTGATTACCCGAATCAATTAATTTGATTTAAATGATGAATTAGGCGAATTATAAGTTAAAGATTCGATGTTAGTACCTTTTAGATCGAATGAAACGAATTGAATGATTTAAAACGAGAGTCTGTGAAAGCTTGTGTGTGTGTTTTTTTTTGTGTTTGTTAATGGCGGCAGAAAGAAAATAGAAACAAGAAAAAGAAAAAAACGGGGAAGGGGATTTGACTAAGTCAAATTTTTCAACAAAATTCACCCCTTGTCACATTTAAAACTAAACTTTACTTTTCTTTTCCTTTTTAGTTAATATCTTCGTTTAGGATAACATCCGTTTAATCAATTAACAATCGTTAGTCTATCTCATTGTAATAACTATTCCAACCCTCACACAACTTAAGCAACGCATCCTATTAGCAAATCACAGAGATCTAAAGCAAGTCCTATTCTAAAGCAAGACCACTCATTAACCATTAATTTTCCTCAAACACTTTTGAATATCGTTTTGATGACGAAGACGATTTAATATTTTCTCCCCCTTAAACGATGACCCGTTTTCTATTTAAAGAGCTGTAGTCATTGTTGAAAGAGTCAAATATTGATGAAAACATATCCAATTAATGTCTTGAAAAGATTGATTCGTGGTGGCAATAAGATTTCTCTTATTTTGACAAATTAATGCACTGAGACGTACACTAACTCGTGTTAGACCAAGTTGTAAAGTAAACTTGATCCCTTTGCATGATTTGGCTTGTAAATCATGCCCGAGAAAATTAATTCCCGTTGTGAGCCAACGTTTTCCAAGGAAATACGTGACTTTAATGCGAAAACCGGGTTGCAGTCTGAAATAACTACAAGCCATAATGGGCATGTTTTAAAAATTTACAACTTTTATACGGACTCTATTTATGGCGCCGTGTCAATATTGATCGACATTTCTAAAGCCGTAAATATTACCGTACTAAAAGACATGCCCGATTTTAAAAAAATGAAAAATATTTTTGGATTTTCTTGATTTTATAATTTTTATGGTTTTTCTTGGTTTTATATTTTTTATGGTTTTTCTTGGTTTTATATTTTTTATGGTTTTTCTTGGTTTTATATTTTTGTATTTTTCTTTTTGTGGTTTATATATATACGATAATATACATGATCACGAACAAAGGATACGCCTGAATAGTTTACCACCACTATTCAGCTGATTCTTCTGCCAATTCTTTGAGAGTCGCTGGAGAGAATGATTTCATGCCAAGCTTGTCGATCAAAAACTCGATTCGTCCTCGATCTAAGGCTTTGGTGAACATATCTGCCAGCTGATACTCAGTAGTGACAAAATACAGCTCGACCATTCCGTTCTCCACCTGCTCTTTAATGAAATGGTAGCGAATGTCTATGTTCTTGGCCCGGGAGTGTTGAACATAGTTGCAACAAAGGGCAATGGCGCTCTTGTTGTCACAATACATCGGGATTTTGTTGAATCCCAAACCGTAGTCAGTTAATTGTGATCTCATCCAAAGGACTTGAGCACAACAACCGGACATGGCGATGTATTCAGCCTCCGTGCTAGAAATTGCAACGCTTTTCTGCCTTTTTGAAGACCAACTGATCAATCTGTCTCCAAGGAGTTGCAGAGATCCAGAGGTGCTACGCCTCGTGTCTTGACACCTAGCATGATCGGCATCTGCGTATGATATTAAAGCAATAGAGGAATCTTTCGGATACCATAGACCATGATGAAGTGTTCCTTTGAGATACTGAAAGATCCTTTTAACAACATGTAGGTGCTTTTCGGTAGGCCGAGCCTGATACCGGGCACACATGCATACAGCAAATTGCAAATCAGGCCTGCTAGCAGTCAGATAGAGAAGGGTGACGATCATCCCACGATAAAGTTTTGGATCGACAATAGTCCCATTCCTATCTTCATCTAACTTGGATTTCTCCACCATTGGAGTGTCCATGGGGTCGCAATTTTCAAAGTTATATTTCTATAAAGATTCTAGAGCATATTTGGATTGATTAATAAAGATGCCTCTAGGATTCTGAGAAATCTGTAATCCTAAGAAAAATGAAATTTTTCCCATCATTGACATCTGAAAGCGTGTGGACATTATCTTCTCAAAG
The DNA here is from genome assembly GCA_025667525.1 of Glebionis coronaria. NCBI lineage: Eukaryota > Viridiplantae > Streptophyta > Magnoliopsida > Asterales > Asteraceae > Glebionis > Glebionis coronaria. Next base: position 8,320 of record JANFOE010001504.1, on the reverse strand, counting down.
CGTTTTGACAATTCTATGTTAGAGGCAGCAAATATTATATCATCAACATAAATTTGTACCATTATCATGTCGTTGTCCTCCTTGAGAGTGAATAGAGTGGGGTCCACTTTGCCTTTGGAGAAGCCTTCCGAGATGAGATATGTTGAAAGGAGATCGTACCACGCGCGTGGAGCTTGTTTCAACCCATAGAGAGCCTTCTTAAGCTTGTACACATGATTAGGAAACTCCGTGCTAACGAACCCATCCGGCTTCACATCCATTTGATAGACGATCATGTTCATATGAGCAGCATACACAAGGAATAGTCTAATAGCCTCCAATCTTGCAACAGGAGCAAAAGATTCTTCAAAGTCGATACCCAAGGCTTGTTTGTATCCTCTAGCAACCAATCTAGCCTTATTTTTCAAAACTGCACCCATCTCATCGAGTTTAACCTTATAAACCCACAACAAAGTAAGGATGTTAACCTTGTCAGGGAGAGGAACTAATTCCCATACTTCAAGTCTTTGGAATTCATTTAGTTCCTCCTGTATGGCTTCAATCCAAGATGATTGAGTCATAGCCTGTTGCCAATTTTTAGGTTCAACTTCGGAGAAAATGCATCAAAATAGCAATAGAGTGCACTCTCTTGTAATTGATGGCGTGTAGAGACTGGTCGATCGAGACTTCCAATGACATTCCTAATAGGGTGATCTTTTGTCCATTTAGTGCTATGTTTTTCAATCCGTGGTGGTCTGGAATGAACAATAGAAGGAGCTTCTTCTGAGGTAGACGCGGCTGAAGGATTTTCAGGTATTGGTACACCAAAGAAAGGAAGCTCTTGTAGGTGAGCATATTCCAAATCGTGATCAATTGAATCCTCTTCAACATCATTAGGCACAAGTAAGGGTGACGATTCAGGTGTAGTTTGAGAATCACTTGGTAGAGGTGCATCCGGTTCAATGTTAATTGAAGATGCATTTGATAAAGCTTCATTAGCTTGAGCAACAGCTTCAGGGATTGGAGCTATCACTACAGGTGCTGGAACTTCATCATTTGGGGGATCAAAAAATTCATCAAACAACGGTTGAAACAGTTTATCCCACTCAGGCCTTGTAGGTGGTAAAAATGATGTAGAAGTAGGATTATTGGGAACTAATCCAGAACTAATAGCACCGGTTCCCATCTCGTGAAGCGCGGGTTCAGAGCTGCGTTGCTCAGAAGCCATCGCTGTCAGCTCATCGAAATCTGCGTCCATAGTTTCTACTATCTTACCAAGACGACGGTTGTAAATTCGGTATGCTTTCTTGGAAGGTGAGTAACCAATGAAAATACCTATATCGGCTTTTGGTTGAAGTTTGCCCAAGTTCTCACTATTAATGTTTGGATAACAAAGAGCACCAAACACATGAAAGAAGGAAACATCGGGTTTACGATCATGTAGAAGCTCGTAAGGTGTTTTTCCATGGCGTTTCCGAATGATAGAGCGGTTTTGGGTGAAACATGCAGTAGATACAGCTTCTGCCCACAAGAACAATGGAGCGTTCGCATAAATCAGCATAGTCCTAGCAGCTTCCATAAGGTATGATTCCGTCTTTCAACGACACCGTTTTGTTATGGAGTCCGTGCAGCGGATGTTTCATGTGAGATACCAACTTCTTCATAGTAATCACGAAGAGTCTGGTTGACGAACTCTGTTCCATTATCTGTACGAATACGGCAGACAGTAGTATTCAAACGTACCTGAATAAATTTCAGAAAAGTGATGATAGCCTTCGGTGCTTCATCCTTTGTACGTAGAAATCTAACCCATGTAAACCTGGAGAAATCATCCACAATAACAAGGATGAATTTCTTACCGCTCACACTTTCGGTTCGCATTGGCCCACAAAGATCCATATGCAAAAGATGAAGTTTTTCTTGATTGGTGTCTTCAGCTTTGGGCTTGTATGATTTCTTGGTACTTTTCCCCCTTGAACACGCGGAACATAAATGTTCCTTGTGAAATTTGAGCTTTGGAAGACCACGAACTAATTCGTTTTTAGCCAGATGATTAATAGCATCAAAGTTGAGATGAGATAATCTGCGATGCCATAACCATGACTTGGTCTTAGATGCTTTAGAGAGAAGACATACTGGAGAGGCGGCCATCATGTCTTGTAGGGACAACGTATAAAGATTTGCACCACGAGAACCCTTCAACAAGTCTTTTCCTTCCAAGTTGCGGATGAAACAAGTATGTTGTCGAAAAGCAACCTCTAGGTTGGAATCACAAAACTGTCCTACTGAAAATAAATTATGACCAAGACCTTCTACATAGTATACCCTTGAAATCGTAACGTTTCCAATCTGATATTCACCATACCCCATTATCTTTGCAATATGATCATTACCGAATTTAACCGTTCCAAGAAACTTGCTGACGAAATTTCGGAGCATCGATCGATCTCCGGTCATATGCTTTGAACAACCGGAGTCCAAATACCAGAGGATGATTTGGACCACCTGAAAATATCACCAGACGAGGACAATGTAGAGGTATCGGAATCTGAATGTTCCTTGTTATTAGCAGGTACAGATTTAATAATCTTAGATTTGCTAACTTTAGGTTTCTTAGATTTCCTAGCCTTCTTCCTAGTTGGTGGTGTAGATTCTAGTTGGCTTAAATCCTGAGGTATTTCTTCACTGATAGGCACTATAGTGGGGGCTGACCTAATTAAAGGGCGCTGTTTCCATATTGTAGTGCTAGTGTTCCTAACTAAAGGACGCTGAGACCTAACCTCAATGGATGCATTCCTAGTTAAAGGCCACATTTTTCCATCTAATGTAAAGGTCCTACCAGTAGGACGCCATTGCCATCCAACTTGGGTACGAGTTCGCCCAGTTGGCTTCCATTCAAGATCATTCCTAATAGCATTCATTTCATTCACATGATCAATAAGACACAAATCATGACGTTGGGAAAACATGGATTCATTACAATTCCAACATTTCAAATTAGAATTCACAAATGGTTTAGGCTTCTGCACAGGCGCAGAGCTTTTAGTCTTAACATGATTCTTTTTATTTAAAACTGAACTGATATTCCTAGTGTGAGCTTCTACTTTCTTCTTGATGGTACTACTAGTGGAGGGCTTGATCTTATCTTTCTTGAGTGGCGATCCTTTAGCCTTAGTAGACTCTTTTAATCCTGTAGAAGGCAAAGTGGGAACATTAGCAACAGATTTTAGAGGTGCCTTACTTGATGGTGCCAATGACGGTTTTGCTCCTAGGGTCTTATTGAATGGAGTTACAGCAATGGGTCGATTAGTGAGTAGTGCAGAACCCGGTTTTCCTATGTATTGCAAGTAGGCTAAGCAATATTGAACACGCTTAATATATTCATGGTCTGAATAATAGTAACTGCTTGAGGGATCTAACTCATACAAGTCATCTAAAATATCCCTAACAAGATCTACATGCTTAATTGCATTCCTCATATAATCATCGTAGGTAACCGGGTTTTTCTTATGGAGCGGGTTCTTATAAAGCACTACTGACTTGGTGGTTGGAGCACTAGAGGACGGTGCAGAGTTGGTAGCTAAGTTATTAACAGCTTCTTGTCAGGTGAGAAGAAGTGTCTCCTTTAACTCGGCCAAAACCATGTTTTTGTCAATGAGCTAGATGTTTAAGTCAGAGATTTCCTCACACTATTGGTTCAGTTGTTCAACATAAGATTGTTGCTGTGCTGCATTAAAAGCTAAGCGTTATTCTATTGAACCATAAAGAGCGGATAGTCCCTGTCTTGCCCGATCCATCTCCCCTAGAATAGACGAAAGTCTAATTTCTAAGTCCTGGTTTTTAGACTCTGCAGCCTCTAGTTCCAATTTTAGTGTTTCATTTGATGACACATCTCTCTTTAATCTCATAATCTCTTCCTCTAATGCCTTAACTATTTCAATCATCTTGTCACTCGTCTCAACACTGTTTTCACAACCATTTGTTATCAAAAGATCCTCATTTTGAGTTTGTTGTTTTAATTCTAAAGATATACAATGTTGTTAAAGTTGATTAAAGCGTTTTGAAAGTAAATTGTAAGAATCTTGTAGCTTTAAAAATTCAGCGTTAGATTCGTGACAAGAATGATTATCTACCTCATTTATAGTATCAGCAACATTTACAGAGAGATCACACACACATCATCACATATATTCACAGTATCACATTTAATCATAGCGGATGTAAGCTCATTCGAATAATTAACATTCACAGTAGAAAGCACATCACACGAAATTACTTGGGACAAGAATCGGTCATATTCGGATAAAATCTTTTCCTTTTCAATTAATTGTAGTTCGTAAGCGGTGTCCATTTCATAAAACACTTTTTGAACTTCTTCAATTTCAAACTCAAGATTTTCCTTAAGAGATGCAAAACTTCCTTTTAGACTTTCGACAAACGGATTGATCTCATTCTTAAACACCTCGTTCATGTGTTCGAAAGCCCATTCTCCGGCGTTTAGGCCATTTGAAGTCGTACATTCCAAAATGACCTTGTCAAAACTAGCAAAGTATTGATTAATCTCTTGCAAGTTTAACCATACAGTGCTAACCGGTGGAAGATCCTTTGGAATTTCCATAGGTCCTTCCATTTTGACAAGTGTAGGAAGTGTACTAGGGTTTTCTTCATTTAACATGTAGGTTGGTGCTGTGATGAGATCTTTGTCCATATGGAAGCGAATTCTAAAATCCGTTTTTGCAAGCTCCTGATTCATTTTAAAATAATCACAATCGGGATATTTTGCAAAGTTGTATGACCGATTCTCATCAACTAGATCCTTATTAGTGCGATCCTCGAAAATAACAATCGGGTCTAAGACCAATCCTAATTGGGTTGCATTATAAAGTCTAGGACTATGGATAAAAGCTTGTTTTGCATACCGTGGGTTAGGGGGAAGGCCTTTTGACGCGATAAGTTAAACTCTCTAAAAGATGCATCAAATAAGTGTACTAGTTGAGAGGCAGCGTATTGTCTTAAAAGCAAATAATCTAGACTTCTAATCTTATTAGCCGCATTAATTTCCATTTCATTCTTCTTAGACTCGAGTAATTCAAAATCCGTTTGAAGTTTTTGAAAATTAGTGACCACTAACTCTTTTTCTTTAAGTTCGTTAGAAAGATCTGCTCTTACGTTTTCAATTTCTTGCAAATGACCCATTTGTTTGTTTCGAAAATAATCATATTCGGGATTTGTTAGAACACTAGACGAAGGAACTAATTCCAAAGTTTGAACTTTCTCGTTGCATAAGGCAAGCTCATCAGACAAATTCTTATTCTTAGTTAGGGTTTCTAAGAGTGCAGCATTCATTTGGCTAAGTAATGTAGCAGGAACCATGACCAAATCTTGTTGAGCAGGAGTATGCGTATGCGAAATGGCTCCCGGTTATGATTCACTCAAAGTCTGGGGACTCACATTGATATTACTATCATTGATTGTCTCCTCATTTGAAAGACTCACCACCGAAGACTCATTCGAATCAGCACGCTCTTGCACAACTTGATGTGGTTGAATACTAGTATCAGTGGTATTATCAGTGGTATTAGTAAGTACCTCAGATCTTTTTTCTGGCCCTAAGCTAGAGATAGTTGCCATAAGAGCTGCCTGTGCAGATTGAAGTTCATCACAGTCTGAATCATACGCATCAAGATCATCTGCTTGGTATGTTGCATTCTGTGTGGTGACAAAGTCTTGTTCAGCAATCCCTGGATTAGCAAGAAATGCAAGCTCTTCTTCATCAAGTTCCCTTCCTTGTGCCTGAGCGTTCACCAGATAAATCTTCTTTGCAAACCATTGACCATCCCTTCTCCTCTTGGGTTTTTTGCAATCCCTGGACATGTGACCTTCTTCCTTACAGTTGTAGCATGTAATCATTCTCAACTTGCCTGTGGAATTAGCCCGTGGAGGAGTGTTGACCATTGGAGCAGGATTGACCGGGCGAGCATTGGTAGTTGATGTAGTAGGTCTCCCCTGATAAGGTTGAATAGGTTGAACCATTACCCTGCCATTCTCAATAGTAGCTTGTTGGCGAGAATTGGATGAATTCCTCAGCTGATTGTTAGTAGGAGTTGGTCCTCTAAATCCTCGTTTGCTTAAAGTCCTTGTGAGATAAGCAGACATAGTGGCTAACACTTCAACTGGGTCAGTTCCTTGTTTGAATTCAGGAATGGGGACTTCATCATTATCACAATACAGTGCTTGGTCTTGTTGAGCTGCATAAGCACTAGAAGGAATACCCATGTGGTCAGAGTAGCTTGATGGATATGCTGCATTCTCTTGATAAGAAGAATATGAAGACTGAGCATTAGGTGCAATGCTTGCTGGGTGAGGTTGTGAAGCATAGTGTGATGAAGGTGCATTAAACCGATATTGTTGCTGATGTGAGGTGGGTGGTTGCGGTAGAATCGAATATTGGGGGAAGCTTGGTGTCATGTAAGGTGATGGATGATAGGCTTGGTGTCCCAAGATATAAGGAGTGTTGTTGTGTGACAAGCTTGGTTGATTCGCCATCAAAGCTAAAGAATCAGGGTACATACCTCGAGGCGAACGGTGCATGATCACATGTTTCTCATGCTGTTGAAGAAAAGCATAGAGTTGATCCAAATTGCACTTATGCAAATCCCTGGTTAACTTAACATCGGTAATATACTCACCCCATTCAGCTTGAGGTAAAGTAGTCAAAAACTTGGTGTTAACCTGGAATGGAGCAATCACGAGATTGTATACATTCAGATCATTCATGAGAGTAGTGAATCTGAAGTAATAGTCGTGAAGCGTTTCCTCTGGACTGTACGTGAATCTATCAAACAGATCATACAACTGACATTCCCTTTCCTGTTTGGTAAGAGACGTACCTTGTAGCAACACCTTTAGACGTTCCCATAAATCCTTTGCAACCGTATACTGACTTACCATTCGATAGATGTCATGATGTGGAAGAGCTTGGAGAATGGTTTGAAGAGCCTTTTTGTCTGCATCGGCAACAATTTGTTGAGCTGGTGTAAGTTCGCCGTGGTCGAGTCACATTGTTAACCACGATGGTACCATAGTCAAGTGGACCATTTAGAATTGACTTAACCATAAGCCTCCCATATATCGGTTTTCCCTTAAGGTATGACATCATACGGCCTTGCCATGCTTCAAAGACTTCTTTAATGAGCATTGGAGGACGATTATCCGTTCCCGTAATGACGGAAATGTCCGTAAGTGATGTCATCTGAGGCATTAATGAATTCGGATTCATTTTGTTCACTTCAAAGAGACAAAGATTATCGGTTGATCGAGCAGTGAAGTAAAGTTTGTGAGTTGTGTTGAGTTTTTGTTGTAAGAAACCAAGTAAAAAATCCCTTGATCCGGAACTATTGTTGATTCGGAAGTGTTGATTCGGAAGATTTTGGCTCGGAACTCCTTGATCCGGAACTTTTGGTTCGGAAGATTTGGTCCGGAACTTTCCTTGATCCGGAACTTTCCTTTGATCCGGAACTTTCCTTTGATCCGGAACTTTCCTTGATCCGGAACTTTCCTTGATCCGGAACTTTTGGTTCAGAACTTTTTGATCCAGAACTTTGTCTTGATCCGGAACTTTCCTTGATCCGGAACTTTCCTTGATCCGGAACTTTTGGTTCGGAACTTTTTGATCCGGAACTTTCCTTGATCCGGAACTTTTGGTTCGGAACTTTTTGATCCGGAACTTTTGTTGATCCGGAACTTTTTGATCCGGAACTTTTTGGTTCGGAAACTTTACTGGGAAACAGAAACTTGTATGAGTAATCAATCGATAAAATAAATGAAGAACAAACCCAGATTTTTACCAAATAACCCAAAAAGTTTTGTGATTTCTACTAAAATAAGTAAAAAACTAATACTTATCTACTAATCCCAATCACAAAATCACCAAAAAACTCCAAGAATCAAGATGGATCTTCTTAAAGAACACTAATACAATCAAAAAACTAAATAACAACACAAATCATTACCTTAAATCACCCCATAGCTCTCTGATACCAAATGTAGAATATTGATAACCTATGAATCTATGAAGTGGGTTGAAAATTTCTAGAGAGAGAAACTAGTGAGAGAAAGTGAGAGAGAAACTATGTGTTTTTATTCAAATGATAAAATAGAATGATCAACAACCAACCACTTTTCATGGTGGAAAGGGGTATTTATATCCAAGGCCAATATTGGGCTTGGGCCGACCCATGACAAGCCCATGGGTCGGTTTCTTACTTAACTAAATAAGTATTCAATAACTACGAGCTATTACAACATTAATAATATTGTGGAGTGACCGATACTTCTAATA